>VDFB02253150.1:0-20105 GCA_007258455.2 Sequoia sempervirens | reverse complement strand
ACCAAATAGATTTTTGTTTAAAACAAACCTACTAGTTTAGAAACTACATTCAATTTGCTATAGATTCTATTCTACATATTTTTGAAATAATATAGATAACTTATTCAAATTTTTAACGCCAAGTTGCCTAACTCATTTTTTTGATTTTTTCCACTTTAAGGCCTATTTTTCCATGATGATCTTGCACATACCCATCTATCCAACCTCTTCTCAACCAAGTTTGAGTACTCGGGTTTTATCAAGAAATAATCACCAGTAAGTTCATTATGCCAAATCTCAATCAACTTGGGTGATCGTATTCCTCAAACTTTACTTGAATATATGTCCTTGTATCCTTAGTCAATGTCACTCCATGAGGGATTGATGAGAATGCACCCATGGGGTCATCTTCAAAAGCTTTCGAGGAATATTTTTGATAAGAGGGTTTCGACCTCTTTGAAACTTTAATGACTACAGGGGTTTCCATTCTTCCGATTTTGAATTCAAACAACTCAAACAACATAAAACACGACCACACAAAAGATTAAAACACGTTTTTCTTCTCAATGAACCTTAGCTAGGGTTTGCACAACTTGAACTCCAAATCTTCTTAGGAATGCTCCAAAATCTCTTCAATTTCTTCAAATGAATGAATGATCAAAATGCCTTAAACATTTCCTAAGTTTTAAAATAATGATATTCCCTAATTCACATTAAATGTGGCAGATTTTAAAAAGTTGCTAAAAACTCTTCTATTTTACACAGAGAAACCCTAATTTTCTCTACAAAAGATCATCCCTTCATATTTCCTACCGATTCCTTTTCCAAAACCTCTGATAACTCATTCTTCACATTTCATCCTCATGCTAGCCTCTGACACACCATTTATCTAGGGGGTTCTTATGATTTTCTGATAATGCTCCTCCCACAACCTTGCTAGGTCTAATCCTCAGAGGAATCATTCATACCGGATGAGGGAACAAACACATCAGTAGTCTTTAGTTCTTCTTTCTTTCTCCAAATCTTATTCATCTCTTGCTTAATCTCATCTTTGTCAACCTTCTTCACAAATTCATTCTTTTCTACTAGATTGGTCTCCTTACTCTTCTTGCTTTTGTAAACTCTTGAAATATGTCCTGGTTTGTTGTAGTTATAGTAGACAATATTTCTTTGATTATATTGACTTCCATTGATTCTTGTTCTGCACTAATTAGCTTTATGTCCATACTTGTTAGAAGTATAGCAATAGCCATTAAAGGATTGATTCATTCTTCCTCCATTAAACTAATTCATCATCAAGGTTTTACATTCGCTTTCCCTATGTCCAATTCTTTTGCATGCAAAACATTGACTAGTAAAAGGACCATGGAACTGATTCATCCTACTCCTACATTTTATTGCCTTGTGACCAAATTTATTGCATGAAAAAAAAATCCATTCAAAGAAGGATACGTTTGTGCATTAGGTTGTCTCACCAAAGGTCTCCTAGCATATTTCCTTGAATTTTATTTCTTCTTTCCTTTATTTAGAGTATTTTTCAATAGTTCACAGTCTTGGAACTTTCATCAATATCATTTCCTAGACCACCTTTGTCTTTACTCAATTTTTGTCCTACAATTAATTCATCAAGCTTGTCTGAGCTAGATTTGAAATTATTTTCACAGAGTTTTTCCTTCTCCAGATTCACTTTCAGGTTCACAACTTCTTGTTCACGCTTGGTGCAATCTTCAAACTTGCTTTGTACCAACTTGTTTAGACACTCTTCAATTATTTTCTTCTCCTCTACTTGTACTTTCAAACCTACAATATCTTCATTAGCCTTCTTCAACTGATCAGTTACTTCCTTATGTCTATCTTTGAACCTTTTCAATTACTCCTTTAATTTCCAAACACATTCATTTTCCTCTTCAAGATTCTCTTTCAGATCTCTATTTTCTCTTTCAACTTTGTCAAGATCCACAAGAGCAGTCTAGAGCTCTCCTTTTTCATTCATTTCTTCCATCTTTAGGATCTCCCTCAAGTTGTTAGGCCTTTCCGGAGGAATCAAGGTTTGATACCAATTGTTAAATGTCCAAGATAATGAGAGGGTGGCTGAATCAGTATCTTCTTAAATTTTTTGATTAGATGCCATCCAATTATCCCAATGCACACAATAGCAAAGATAAATGAAAGCATTAATAGAACATGAAATCATAGAACACATAGAACACTAGGATTTTTTTACGTGAAAAACCCAAAATGGGAAAAACCATAGTGAGTGTTAGCTCACAATAAAGTATAATTGGTTATAAGATATTACAAAATGGGTGACTCACTGCCAGGACTTACTGTCCAAACACAAAGGCTCACTGCCTACAAAATTGCAATGACAAAAATGGCTTTCAACTAGAATGATGAACTGATAGAGTACACCTAGTGAGTGCAGATTCAGTTCCATTGACACACTTCATCATATTCGCTCTTGTTCACATTCACATTCACAACACAACAAAATTACATTCCCAAACTTCAAAGATTATCCAATATATATCTGATCTTTTCACAAGCATCAATTAGGTCGGCCTAATTAGATGCACTTCTTATTCACCAAAAATACCAACTGTCATCTTCAAGCTTTCATAAAAATCTTCTCAAAAGGTAATTCACACATCCAACACACTACATCAAGTCGACAGGGACCTAAGATAGGTCGCACATATATCCGCATAATGAAAATTAATTCACGATTACACAATACATCCATTAGGTTGGCCAAGGGTATACCTAATAGCACAATTGCAAACACCAATGTAATGCCGATACACCATACGAGCATTTGGATATGTGAGATCTTGAAATTATGTGCTCCCGATGTCTACAAACCATTTCCAAAAATTGCAGGCAACAGTAATCACTGGCAAACAATTGTGGACCAAAATATTGGAGGATGTAAGCGAAATACCGATTTAGATACCAGACTAGAATACCAAAACAACTTCAGACTTGATCTTGCAATTGCAACTCATATATCACGGTGACATCAATGATAACACAAAATAACAAAATGAGATGTTCTTCTTCAATTTTCCAACATTATCATGGCGCTAAATATTGAGATTGGTGGAGAGGTTAATCTGCATGGTCCTACTATAATAGACCAAGTTTATGAAAAGGTAATCAAGAATGAGAAGAGGCTTAAGTCGATGTCTACCTACAAGGAAAGAAACTCAAGAATTATAATTGGTCGAGCAATCTTCCTCACCTTTCAAGGAAAGGAATGACAAGTAGGACTATAATAAGAGGGGTGACAAGGATTTTTTCAATAATTGGAATGAGTCTAGTGGGGACAAGAAAAATGGTAATAATAACCAAAAGAAGAAAGGAAATAACTTAGGAGAGTCTTTTAAAAGGCGAGGTACTCCCAGGGGATGTTTTTCATGTGGTAGTGACCACTATGCAAACCAATAGGCCCTAACAAGGCACAAGGATCACAACCTTGAGTGAACCCCTTTCCATCTCAATAGACAACCTTCCAACAAAGAATCCAAGTGGCACTAGACAACCAACATGTGGAGTACTAAATCACTCCTATTAAGACTGGGTATTTTATTTGGTGTACCCATGTTACAATTTTGATTGATACTGGTGCCACAAAATATTTTTTTGACCTAAGATATTAAATAAAATATCTAGAAAATATGGTTATATGTAAAAATTCATGATTAATAGAATATGCTAACCAATCAAGAGCTTAGGTAGAGAAGTGCTTGTTTCAAGCTAAGGCTGATTTACCAAGATTTTCAATGGAAGTAAGCTTGTATATATCCCCCTCAAGGTCCAATAATGTCATCCTATGGATAAATTGGTTATGGAGACATAGGGCTAAGGTGGATTATTTTTTTTAAAATAATATAATGTCTAGATGACCTAGGAAATAAATTATTCATGCAAGGAACTTTTAGAGAGGTCAAGATAAAGAAAACATCTTAAAAAGGGCTAAGCAAAAATGATTCCAACTCTTTGTAGTCAAAATAGAGTAAGTAGACGAAAAAAAGGATAATAGAGAGTTTATTTTCCATGATTATTTGATGTTCCCCTTCTGCATCCTGACTATCTAAATAGACATCAATAGCAATATTATTTTGACTGTGACAACTAAAAAAATTATCTTTTCTATCATTAAGTTCATCTAAACCTTGATACCAATCATTGTTAGTGATCTAATCAATATCTTCCTTCTTTTCTAAAGATCGAATTATACTTGTAGTAGAAGAGCTCACTGTTTTCTTTGGATTATGACTACAACTCTCGACAATATTTTTTTGAGAAGAAAATTTCTTATTTCCAAGTTGTAGATTTCTTCACATAAGGCATGTCATTAGTGTCCAATTTATCTTTTTGTTTCTTTCATTTATACCTTGCTTTCTACTCAGCCTTACTACCTTTTGCAACCACTTCATCCATCCCTCTTTCCACAACCTTTGTAGTCCTCTCTTGGTTTATTTTGGATGGGCTATATTCTTTGATGATTTTACTTTCCTAGTATTATAGTCTTTATTGTACACCATAGATGTAGTTCCTACCATCTCTGTAATGTTTTCAAGATATCTAGAAGCATTATTTTTTGAATTATTTGCATTTACATATTTCTCTCTTCCATTTCACTGGGAGTGTCCCTTCTATTTTCATTTCCAGTATTGAGTATGCTTACATCTCTTTCACTTTTGCTAGATTTCACAATTGTGTCATCTTTTTTTGCCTTATCTATAGTAATTCTTTCTTCGACATCTACCAAGGTCCTATCATTCTTAATATACTTATTAATAACTATTAATATATACACACAATTTAAATTATGAATCTTAATAATAAGTTTACTGTTTATTATTAATTTTTAAAATATATTTATACTATTTTTTATATTATGTAAATTTATTTTAAAATAATATTATGATTGTTTAGTCTAAATAGTTATATTTATATTTATATTTTAAAAAATTCACAATTTTTTAATTTACTTTGAAATAATTATAGTAATTTACTAAAAAATCTATCTATTTAAATATTTTAATTATTTATTTCTTATTTTTTAATTACATTAATACATAAATTTAATTATATGTATTTCAATTTATAATGATATTTCTTTTGCTAAAATGTGAATTAACATGTTTCTACTTTTGAATCAGTTTGAATTATTATTATTATTATTATTATTATTTATGTTACACCTTTTATAATTATGTCTTGATTTATTCTTATACCTTATATGTATTCATTTTTATCTCATGAAATGGCTAAACATGCAAATAATAATGTCATTATATTCCAAGCTCTAGTGAAGATACAACCAAAAGTATACCTACCCCCTTCATTCCAATAGATTCTGCACAACCATGCTACTAGAGAAATGCTCCTCTGTCAATAAATCAGAATGCCTTGGAACTGATGTTCAAAATATTTCTTCACATATTACAGACAATTGCCATGTAGTTGTATGCAAGCTCAAACTTGCAGGAGAAACAACCCCTCTTGTTGAAGCAATGGATATCAAAAAACTTCAAGAAACATTAATAACAAAATTTCAATACAGTTACATAAAACTTGAGGGTTTATGTACCTTAGGGAGGTATCAACACTACCAAAATGAAGCAACCTCTTCTATGATCTATGCATATGAGATGTTTTTGCAAAATATATGAAACAATTGTTTCTTTTTACTATGTAAAAAATGATGCTACTATTTTGTTACAATGTAACCTCAAGTAAACAAATAAGTTACTATTTTTTCATTTTATAACCAAGCTATACCTATCTATGTATAATCTCTCTATAATAAATAAAGACACTTCTTTCGTACATCTCTTTCTAAAGATGCTCATTGTAAATTTAATAATGAATATTTTGGTGTTGTGTTAACTCCTTAATCAATTTGTGAAAATATTAATAAATATTAAAATTATTATGTACAGTATACAATAATTATGAATAAACTTATGTTAGCCAAAATTTGCAATTATTCGAAAATGTTTAAATTAGAATATTGAATTGATCCTATATAAATACAAAATTTACAAATTGTATTATTTAAATTACTTACCACCACATTTTAAAAATACACATCTTTATTCTTCTATATTTTATATTTTATGTTCTATATTTTATCATTTTGTTTCTATGATATATAATGTAATTCTTAATGTTTGTGCATATTTATATGTTGTAAGGGTTTTGATCATATATGAAGAAAGCCTCTTTTCCATATTTTTTAATCTTCTATGAACAAATTTACATTTTAAACATTAACATAATAGCATATTTCAATTTGCTCACAAGTCAATTTCTTGAACTCAAATTTAACTTAATGATACCAAGATTCATTAATTTATAAAACCTAATTATCATAGTTCAACTTGTCACATGCCAATTCCTCACAATTAATTTCAACAACATTATGACAATGTTAACTACAAATGCCATTATTGACATTCTTGTAGGAATATTTGGTCTGGACTTTGTTTTACAGGTTACATCCATCAAACCCATTCAACAAGCTCATTCTACACTTGTCAAATATTGAGTTCAACTATCTGATGGTTTACACACCCATTATGCTTTGCTTCCTGATAAATTCAAGGAACTTGTTTTGGAGGATGCTTTAGTCAAAGGTTCTATTGTTCAACTAAAGCAATATACTTCCAAGATGCTCCATAAATTTATGTACATCCACACTTGCAAAAAATTATTATATTCCTCTCATTTATTACATTGCATGCTCTTACTAAATTAATCATTTCATTTGATTACAGGGCTATCATAATTGATAACTTGGAATTAATTTCAAACAACACACCAATTATTGGAACTCCAACTCCTCTCATCCAATCTAGGAGTTCCCTCCCTTCAAATAGCTCTCAAGAAAATTCGACTCCTCTCAATCTACAAATGATTCAGTGCAACAAGATGGAGACCCTACAACTCAACACAATATATCCCCTTTTAAACCAATTTCCATTAGAATGGTAACCCCATACCATAAGCATTGGTCAATTGAGGGTTGAGCCTTGACAAAATCTCCAATCCACCAATTCCAAAATGTTGGTCGTGATGGAAAATTATTTGGATTTGATTTCATAGACAAAGCAAGTTCTGAAATACATATTTCTTGCTTCAAAAAATTTGTTGATGAGCTCTACCAAGCTATGCACTCTAACCATCTTTATGTGATCTCCAATGGTTGCATTAAAGTATCTAATGGGTATGTGCAAGATCATCATGGAAAAACAAGCCCTTAAGTGGCAAAAAATTTAGAAAAATAAGAGTTAGGCAACTTGATGTAAAAATCAATAAGTTATCTATATTATTTCAAAAATATGTAAGAATAGAATATGTAGCAAATTGAATTTAGTTTCTAAAATACTATGTTTATTTAAAAAGAAATTCTATTTGGTGAAAATTTGAAATTTCAATGCAGAGTACCTAAATTTCAAGGAAAAAAATAAGAAGTAGGTGTTTGCTTGACCACCCTAAGCCACAATAAAATGATAATATTTTTTTATAAGATTTAAAATATAAGTAGAGGATCATGTCTCCAATGTGATACATATTTTTTTGTAAATTTTTTCCAAGTAAATAATTAATTATCAATTTTAATTACAACTTTTAAAAATATATAAAAACTTGTATGTCTAACCACCTTAACTTGTCAAAAACTTCATGAAATTCAATTTTTTAATTCTATAGTATCTGAAGCCTGCAATGTGACACATGTTTCAGATTCAAAAATGTGATATTGTTTGAAAGCTATAGATGTTTTCAATCAACCTATCAATCAAGACTTTAGTCGTAGTTCAAATAGAAAATGAATAATAATTATCTATTAAATTCAAAGGAAAGCATAATTTATATGGCGGAAAACTAAGAATCTCCTTTTAAAACCCTTTTTGTTTCATCAATTTTGGGTAAAAAAAAGGTCATTAGCCACATACCCATCATATTGCCACTTTTTGGACCATCATGATCTTGCACATACCCTAATACAAAATACACTAGCTCCACACATCCATTTGAAATAGTTCTCCTCAACTCATCAATAATAACTCCTTCCACAACCTTATATTCCACCATACCTACACATACATTCGACATAAAGAGCATAGATTCATTGGTCTCATTACCTATTAATTCCCTTGTTGATGTTATTGGAATAATTTTATCTATCTCCCCTACATCAACCATTTGTAAAAGAGATGTTACTTAAATAATAAAATTTACAACTACAATCATAGACATGTCAAGTTGTACCATTGATGTTACCCTTTGGGGTAGTCATTGTGAGATTGATGGGAAGAAAATCTCTGATATGCCCATGTAGCCAAACCCTCCTATTCTATTTATTAAATCTAGATCTATAACCTCCTGGTGCGGTAAAGGTATTGATACTATTTATCCTACTATAATCCTAATCAACCCAAATATATTAGAGGCCTCAAGATTATAGACATGGAATATTGTGCTAGGGAATTCCAAGCCTTCTAATTCTTTGTCCAAAAGCCACCTTTCTCCAAACTAGTTTGCAAATCCAATCAATATCTCATCTATTATAAATATAAGCTTTCTTGAGAAGAAAAATATTTTCATAAAGGCATCCATCTCAAAACTAGAGTTGGATAACTTCTACTACCTTTCATGCCCTTTGTTATTGGATAATAAAAAATGTAAGAAAAAAGTTTTGGAAACTTCACCCAATACTTTTTAATGTCCAAAGTGCTCTAAGGATCTATCTAGATGCGATTTGAGCTATATGCTTAAAATGGACTTGCAAGATGGAACTAGTGAACTTTGAAAAGTTACTGCATTTGAAGGACTAGTGAATTCCTTGATGGGTGTTTTTGTAGAAGATTTTCAATTATTGTCACCTGAACCTAATGTTGCTAAACACATTTTAGACAATGTTGTTGGTTGCCAGTTTTTCCTTGAGTTCACCATAAAAATGATTGTATTTGGTGGATAGGAAACATAAAGCATTGTTGTTACAGCCATTAAGGTCATTTAAAATTTGTGTTTAAGTCTTTTAAGTAGTATTGTATATGTTAAATGACCATCTATATGGAGACAATCAACATTTGTATATATTTTTAGAATATTCTATACATTGACTATCCGTATGTGTAAGAAAATCATATATTTAAAAATATGCTTTGGTATTTACTTGTGTTCCACTTTTATTATTTTCAAAATGTTATCTCCTTAAATTATGTATAATAGTTTCTCATGGTATTCCAAAAATAAAAATGAACAAGTTATCCATATTTGTTTCAGGAACTTTATGTACATTGAATGTTTACTTATTTAAACTTTTTTTTATATGTGTTTGTTCCAAATTATTTATTCATGCCATCTTATCTCCTTAAGTACTATACAGTATATGCTCATGTTATTTGTAATGTATGTTTCAATTTTTTTATTTAAAATATATATATTGTTGTAATTATGACTCATAAATATATTGCATTACTTTGATCCTCAAGATTCCTTAAAATAGAGGTAGAAAATGAAACGGAAAAAGTAAAACGCTTGTGTAAAAATAAAATGCAACGAGCATACTACCATGCAAGGAAAAGTAATATTAACAAAAGATGATGAGAAATCCTACAAAACACCATTAATGGAGCCTCTACATCTACACTCTCTTCTCCCAATAACACATCACACCTACAAACACCTGTACCTCAACTGCAAAGTGTACATCAACCCAACCCATTTCTTCAAATGCACCCTTGTATACCTACATCACATGATTTTTTGACTGCAAGAAATAATTTCTGTTCAAAATTAGATAGCCTTTCAAATACATCAACTTGTATGGTCTACATGGAAAGATATCTAGGAATAAAAACTAGAAATTCAAATGGAATATTTACTTGTTTTAGATGTACATCTAAAAAAGACAAGTTCCATTGCTTGTGAAACTGGAACATGGACCCAGGTGAGCAACTAATGTGTTTAAAAATTATATGTTAAGTTGAGGAGATGTTGATAGTAAGGTTTAGCCCAATCCTACAAGTCAGCTATGCAAGGGGGGTACAACTAAAATACATTGGATACACTATTTGTTTTCCTCAAGATATATCTATGATTGAAACCTACGTACCTAGGCATATTAATGATTTGGATATACTAATAATTATCAAGAAGAAAATTGAGCAAAAACTATATAACTTCTATGTTAGTAGAGGATGTGTCCATTAGGCATTACAATATAAGACACAATGACCCATACTACAAAGATGTGGAAATAGATGAGCTTACATTGTCAAACTTAACCTAGTCCTCCACTGACATCTCATACCTCCTATATACAAAAAATTCAAATCCTGATCCCATAGATATAGAATTAATGGAAACAAGTGATACAAAATATGACCCCTTAGAAAAAACCATGCCAATTATAGCTTCCTTTGTGGAAAACCTGCCACATGCACAAACAAAAGTCAAAGAAGTGCACTCTTTATCACAACTAGGCTCAGGATGACCAACACCTATTTCTACATGGCCACCCATTTCTCCATATCCTATAAATGAATATACCACTGAAGGACTATTTGTGATGGCATTCCCCACTTTGTTTCCAAAAGGGAAAGCTGCATTCAAACAAGAGCGTTTCAAAGAAGTTAAGCTACATAAGTATGCTCTCCACCTTCTAAGGTACCATTATAATAGGTTTGGACAACACCCAAGATTTAGGCACTTCATATTTAATATTATAATGTGCCACAATAGCCAAGTAACTACAACTATATTTATTAGTAAAAAGCTCAATGGTTACCTACCATCAACAATCATTGATCTTCGCCAAAAATTAAAGGACATGCCAGATGACAAACTTGTAGATCAACTCATGTGATTTAGCTCATAAATTTGTGGCACCAAACCATTTTGGAACCAATGTCGAGGGGACCTTTTAGACATGGTCATTCAAATTAGATGCCCCACACTTTTCTTCACCCTTAGTGCAACAAACACAAAATGGCCAAATTTGCATTGCATCATGCCAACCAAATCACCTAAAAATCCTTCTATGGCTTCAAGATGGAGGATACAAAATGTTGTTTATAATCCACACCTTACTACACTACACATGCACTACAAGTTTATTGTATTCCATGAATAGGTCTTGGAAAAACTTCTTGGGGAAAAATAATATTGGTATAGGTAAAACCCTTTTTTCTCATTATCTTACAATACACTCTCACTTTTATTGTTTCCTAAAAAACAAAATTTTTAGGTATGAATGGAAAAATAGAGGCTTTTCACACATCCATGGTTTCCTTTGGCTCCAAAAAATACTTGACATTAGCATATTAGAATGGAATAAAGAGAAATCAGTACAAAATGCATTTGACTACATTGATAGATATGTCTTTGCATGGAACCCACAAAGCATTGAATTAAGAAACCAAAAATTTCATTGATCTATTCTTGATGATCCTTATTTTATGGATACAAAAAATGATCATGTCAACCGATCCTTCAACAAACTATACTAAAATGGTTAACCATGTTGAGTGCCACACAAAATGTACTTTGCAAACATGCCTTAGAAGGAAAGGGAAATCTGTTGCATGTCATTATAAAGCACCCTGGACCATGCAAGATAGATCAACTCTTTCAAATGATGAGAATTCCTATCCAAAGTGCACCCCAACATGCAATGATGAATGCTTGAACCTTCACAACTCATCTATACTAGCCATATGGAGGGCCAATGTAGACTGCCAATCTATTCTCTTAATTGATGTTGTTCTCAAATATATTGCAAAGTATGTTGCTAAAGCTGAACATAAATCCAAAACATATCATGCCATGTTATCTCACATTTTAACTTTTGATTTTGAAATTCCCCCCCTATAACATTTAAAAAATGCTTACAAACAACCTAGTTGATTGAGACATTAGTGCCTAGGAGAGTTTCCACCTCATACTAAAGCTTCCCCTCTCCATATTCAGTAGGATCTTTGTTTCTTTAAATGTCAATCAATACAAATTCCAATGTGTATCAGTTTCGGCCACATCAATGACAACATCACCTACCTACATCGATGCTTACATGGTATGAGCATTACATCTAGAGACAATGTCTCTCATTGAAGTGACCCACAAATGGGCCTTTAAATCATCTCACAAAAATAACCAATCAAAAGAGCGTCCCAAAGAAGCAATTGTTTGAGTCTCTCCATGGTTCACAACAATCCCTACAAAATAAGACAAAAGATTTCATGAATTTTGTTGGACTAAACTAGTACTATATAAGTCATTTTGTAACATTGACAATGAATTCAAATCCATGGAAGATAAAATAATAGCATAGTGGGAGATGTTCTCTTCTACCTATTGGCCATGGCATGGCCATTGCACACTAGCAGAAAAAATTGAACAACTTGATCTAAGTAGCTCGTCCAACCTTGAGTCTACAATGCAAGAGAACAACCTTGATGCATGACAAGTACTAATAGGTCTACATCTAAACCTTCCTATTCAACTAGATGCACTAGCCATGCTTGGTTGAAGTGACATTAACCTGAACCATGAATGGGAAGATAACCACTTCAACCCACAACAATGAATCAGAGCTACTACTTTCATAGAATCCAACCACACAACATTTCAAGTACACCATGTTTGTAGTGAACGTAACCATACCACCTTCTTCACAGACCAACAAAAAGATTACAATATAGTTTTTCCCCATCTAAGCAATAATCCTTTGCAACCACCACTTAAATAAAATTTTCAAGGAACTATAGGCATTGGAAAGTCACACCTCATAAATAAAATAATAATTGCACTCATGAGTTTAGCACTAACTCACCAGTCACCATTACTACTTCTTGCATAGGTATAGGTGTTGTTGTATTCAACATTCAAGCATCAACAATTCATTGTTCCCTTCAAATACCAATCAAAGAAATGACCCCATACAAGGACAAATGCTTACAATCTTCCAAGAAAGCATGTACTTCATTTGGTACATTTTGATAGATGAGGTGAGCTTCATTGGGCCCAAGTTGATATAATGAATTGACATGAGGCTACGTGAAGCATTCCCTAGCCACAACCAACAACTATTTGGAGGGTGAGCGATCATTCTCTTTGGTGACCTAGGTCAACTACCTCCAGTCAAAGATATCCTCATGTATGCGTCTACTTCTTATGGAGGAAAACTATGGAAAACCTTTACAACAGTGATAACATTGACACAAATATTCTAAAAAATTGTTGATGATCCTTCCTAAATTTCTTTTTCATGGACTTCTCTCAAATCTCCAAAAGGTAGAGCCTACAATAGAAGATTGACAAGCTCTAATGTCATGTTCAAGTTCCTCACTCACCTCTTTAGAAAACTCAACTTTCTGATATGCCATACATTTATTTGCAACAAATGAAATGGTCTCACTACATAATAAACATATGCTGTTGTCTTTGGCAACACCTATTGTACTATCCATTGTAGAGCAACTTAGGGGGTTACCATACTCAAATCCAAATGATGAACAACTTCAAGCTAATATATTCTTGTCTATTGGTCGAGAAGTTATTTCGTGCTCAAATTTATGGGTGGAAATAGGGCTCGTGAATGATGCACTTGGTCAAGTCAAAGCAATTATATATGGCGAAGGAGAAAAACCACCTCAACTTCCCTTATTTGTTGTTGTTCATTTCAAAAATTGTATTGGATTAGATTGGGCTCATAACAACCCAAAAAGTGTACCCATACCCCAATGAGTCATGGTTGCCTCGTCAAATTCCACTAAAAATGGCATGGGCTTTGACAATTCACAAGTCACAAGGACTTACACTATAAAGTGAAACAATTGATATTGGCAACATTGATAGACAAGGGTTGACATTCACAATTGTTTCAAGAGTTCATGAAATGTCATGCATCACATACAACCTTCCTTCACATTCCAAAGCTTTGCACGCATGCAACATAGCCCATTTGTGGCTTGGCGAAAAAGGGAAAAGGAATGTTTGAATGCAATATCACAAAACAACAATTCACAAACCTAAAGGAGGTTACACTAACAACATGTATAGCCCTTTATTTATCTCACATCTACATTATCAACTAAGCGTGATGAAAAAAAAATCAACACAAAGTTAAAATTATTTTCCCATGTAAATTATATCTCATATTTGCTTTATTTCAAGTTCCACTCATGGCTCACTTACACTATGTTTCCCATTGTTGAACATCTACAAATCAACTCTACCAAAGGTGAGAATTAGTTTAATGTAATTTACAGCTTCAACAAATTGATTTTAACTTGTTTTTCAAATAATAAACAACTCTATTGTTTGATATAGATACAATGGAGTTTGAAGTGAGTATATTACAATGCTGCAAAAAAAGGTAATTTATATCTATAGTATTATGTTTAAGCAATAAAATCTCTTTACAACATTGTATATATATCCAAAATGTATGTCTTCATATATTTACATTTTTGTATCAAATGAATTGAAGTACACTATCATTTAATTAATCATATACTCTTTATTAATACTATGAGTTTTTTCCAAAATCAAGCATCTAACTATAATCTAACCTATGACACATTATTCAATTTTAACCAATTTGCTACACAATAATTGATTTGTATCTTATGAAGTTATCCATCTTTTACAAATTTAACCTTCCAAACAAAAACTAACTTATGGAAAAGCCTTAATTATAACAATGTGATTTTTTTTTCTACTTCTGACATATTTTCAAGTTTATGCAAAACAATCTACTCAACTTTAAAATTCTCATAAAATTATTCGACGTACCCATTACACATTATTATTTTATTAAAATTCTCCTCTTTAAATTTTAAAACATGTAATATATACTTTTTTATAAATAAATGTTAAAAATTTTTATTTATAAAAGAATTAAATTTCATATATTCTAATTAATGTATAGTAAATTGCTAGAATATGTATATGCATCGTTTAATTTTCAAAAGTAGCAAAATCAATATTGGAAAGGACTCGCCTAATTTAAATAGCAATGCGGTTTTTAACCATTTGATGCAAACAAGCAGCAAGTGATAGATAATTTTTTGGCATTACAGTATTCAGCTTCAAGATAAGTTCTATTTTCCTTAATTGACCTATTCTGTTAAATTTGTGCAGATATAATTTTATTTTTATTTAAAAAAAATCTAATTCCTATATTCAACGAAACCCAGTTCTTATATAAACTTTATAAATTGCTTATAATTAGAATAAATAAAAGACATTAGACAACGATTAAGTACAAAATACGTGAAGGTACCTTGAGCAGATTAAAAAAGAAAGTGAAGATTTCATAGTTTATTTAACAGAGTATAGCTTTGGACCCTTTTGTAACATGCCTGAATAGCTCTCTTCCATAGACTATTCATTCTCAACAGCAGTAACCAACGCCGTTCAGTGCACAGCAAGAATTTGCACAGCATGCAGGATGGGAATTGTTCGGCGGCGCAAAATCATCCTGCCCAGTTCACGAAATTCAGATTAAGGGTACAAAACGATAGTCAAATATAAAGTATACCGAAAATTAGAACATTTACTTACGGTTAAATGAAGTAGCGCACTTCGTCTTACATATCCATAGCCATTTGAAACTGCATTAAAACAAATATTTCATATTCAGCTATAAAATATGTTACGTTGTGGGAACGCTTTCATAAAGACCAGTCTGTACATATGTGATAAACTAACAAGATGTTTTAGGAGGTGCCTCCGCTGACCCTAAACAGGTTATGTAGCGATCCCACATAGATTATATACCAGTTAAATTTTATTTCTGTAAATTCACTGGACATATAAACAGGATTACATTGATTACAAATATTTAACATAACTAAACTTTGATTACCGTAGGGAAGAATAGGGATATTCTGGTTGTCTGAGTAAAATCCGCCTTCACCGTCATCACAGAAGAAGAAAACCAGCACTGCAAATGCAAATAACAACATATGTAAGTCCATTTTGAGAGGCATGGTGATCTTATCACAGTTCAGACCAAATTCCTAAACCACCGGTTGCAATTTATAGCGCATATATCGATTTGAATGTCAAAGGGGCGAGTTTGGTCTTTGCACTCAACTTTATTAAAGCTATTTTATTAAAGATTTTTTATTAAAGTTACTCCTCCTTGTGTGATTTTTAAAGTTGACCTTGACTACCTATATAATCAAATACTGTAAATAATGTTTTTAAGTTGAATGGAAAGAAACAATCGAGTTATTTCGGATTGTCACAAAAGTAATACGTAGAGATGTTACGATTGACTAATTCCTTAACCTTACCTGTCGAAATATATGTTCACCTCTAATCGAACAATCTAGTGTAAAATAATACAACTATAATAAATTATAAACCGAGGTATGTCTGCCTCTATTTCTAGTGTCTACGTGGCATATCCATCTATGTTCTAGGAATATAACTGCTTGGAAGACTCCACTTTTATTTTGTCTTTTTACTTGCCCAATTTTAATATTTCTGGGTTGTTTTTTAAAGATTTTCAATAGATTAACCCTCTCTTCAATAGAGAGACCTATTTTCTTTCCTTCTATTCTAGTGTTCCTACATACAATTGCATTTTTTTTATTGGCATATCTATTCTATAGATTGGTGATTCCATCCCATCGTTAAAATGAGTCATTTTTCAGTTTGAAGATATTTTTGTATTTTAAAAAAATATAATTTCTATATTTACTAAACTATCTATAGAGTGATTTGTATGTAGATTAACATTTATTTTTTTAGATCTAGAGGAGAGGACCCCAATAGTTGAGCACCGTAACTTCACACTTTTGAAAATTCTACATGGAAATTTCAAATCACTCCTATAATTATGGGAAACATTCAGCTTAGCAGATTAGTGCATAAATAAGCAATCCTAAAGTAAGAAATGAAGTACAAAGGAATAATAATATGAAAACAAAGAAAGATATTACCAAGTGTCTTCAACCTTCATGATTGATCTCCATTGCACCTTCTCTATTTGTTGGAATATGTAGTTTTCCCTCAGATTTTGTGTGAGCAACTTATGACTATGCCAATGCCCTAAGCAAATGTTGAAGGATTCTATTCTAAATGCAACACAATGCAAGTATGCAACTATGAAATAAGCCCAAAATATGCCTAAAATGCCAAGATGTCAAGATGCCAAGAAATGTGAAGTATGTCTAAGACAAGATTGCATGAGATGTAGATTGCAAGATATGAAGATGGGATGTCAAAATGAGACCAAAATTGCCATTTTATACAAAATATAATTTTGGGTGAATGTCCAAGATTGAAGATTGACAAATGCCCTAGAATTAATGGACAAGATTCAATGTGACAACCCACAATTAGGGCTAGGGCAACATTTGGGTAAATTTGAAATATATGGATAAGATTTTCCTTCTAGAAAACCAAATCAAATGACAAAAATGCATGTGACAAGAAGATAAGAATGATACTGGAAAATCAAATAATATTAGAAATTATTTGATTTAAAAGGAAAGTTATTATTTTATTAAAAATGAATTTAATTCAAAAGTTAAAATGTGTAAGACAATTTATTTTAAAACAATTCTATTTTAAAATGACAATTTTATTTAAAACAATTCTATTTAAAATGACAGTAGGGATAATAATTAAATACCTTAAAGAATTTATTTAATTATGAGAGGACATTAGAAATTAATGATGTATTTAAATAAATAAATAAATTTATTGCATTCTAAATAAATTAGGAGGAATAAAACAATACCACCAAGAATTACCACCAATAGCCGAAAGCTTTTAATCACAAGACACACCAAATACTTTGGCCATGCTGTACAGAAGAAAACAGAACCTGTAGTACCTAGGCACATTCCTTGATTTGTCCACATTCTCTGCCCCCTTGAATAAGTGAATGTAGCCTTGTCACATTAGACAAAAAATTAGTTAGAAAACATGCCCCGGTTGTAGGGCGGGAGTATCTATGCTCTCGTGAAAATTTCAATGGTATAGGAATTTTTTTTTTGAAAGTGTCCCAACAAGCTAATTTGATGTCCAAAAAGTCAATGGTGCAAAAGGTTTTGGATTTGGACATATTTAAAGCAGTCGAAAGGGTTGTCAAAGGTGGTCAAAAGAGTCTCCAATAGTAAAATTTTAAAGAAAAACACACTTTTTACCCTATAAATAGGTTCAAAAGGTGCAAAAAGTCATTTCATTTTCAATTTTACCTTTGGATATTTGAGAGCTAAGAGAGAGGAGACTTCGCACGAGAATGGTGATTTTAGAGACTGAGCACTTTGGATACATCGTTTAGACTTTCAGATGACTAGAGGGCACAAAACCACCGGTAAGTACACCTTGCCCACTTTGTCATTTAATCATTTTACGTGCATTTTTAGGACAAGAAGTTAGGGTAATGAATGTGTTGTAATGAAAATGCATTCACGTAGCTGCATTCACCATTGCATTCAATGCATTTGATGTGTCGCAACACAAATGTTAGGGGTCTAATAGGTAATCATGCATTTGTGGACTAGAAAGACACATTTTCCATAGTGAGATGCAAATGATTGGTGTAGAGACACAATCACTATATTGCGATGCAAATGTAAGGCCAGGCAATGCCAATGATTTGACAATAATGCATATGAAAGCTGTTGTGATGCATGTGCTAAAGGGTAATGCATTTGTGGGCTCGTACGATGCAAACACTCTATCATGATGCAATTGAAGGGCTAAGTGATGCAATTGACTTAGTGCAATGCAAATACCACTAACCTGAGGCATTTGACTTTGACCAAATTTGACCAAGTTTGACTTAGTTTTAGACTCAATTTCTGCTTATGCTTAACTAAATAGATGGTAATTATAATGCTTAATGATGTTTTAAATCTCCTTTCTACATGTGTAGAAACAATTACCACTTATCTATACATGCAAGTTTAGGACTTTCACGTATGCCTTCCGGGAACAACTGCGAGATAGAGAGCATAGATGATTGATGCGACTTGGATTATATTACGTCACCTATATTCCATTTTTTGGGAAAATAGGGGACTGTTGACAATATTGGTCAATAGATGGCATTCTGAGACATGTTCTTTCCATTTGTCAATAGGAGAGGTCACTGTGATGTTGGAGGACGTATACTACATTTTGTGCTTGTCGATCCAAGGGGAGTGAGTTGTATATAATCCACACTGAGGACATCAAGCTATCACTAAGTTTTACAAGGCCGAGGATGGTGTGGGACTAGGCATCGATGGCTATGAGATTCACTAGGAGTTCATAGTGGAGCACTATCCTCGATGGGATGCTATGTTGTGTACATTGATTGCTAGTGTTTTGATTCTAGACCGCTACGGAAATGGATTCCCGATCGGTATGCTCTATCATCAACTTCATGAGGTAGTGTATAAAGGAGTGCATAATATTAGCTGCAACACAACATTGCTTATTATCTAGGCTTGGGAGCCCATTCGTGTCTTACGCCCACCTATTTAAAGGCCAGAGCTAGCTAAGGGGATGCCATATGCCTATCTATATACAGGATCTTTGCAACAAACAAGGGTTATAGATACAAGCTATTGGCAACATAGGATTGAGACTCTGATGGATTTTTTTTGGAGACCCTACAGGGACTGTGCATAGTGGGCCGATGAGGGTGGGCATTTACCATTGTGTAGGAAATTTAGGTATTTGATTGGATAGACCATTTAGTCATAGTTGATCATTGAGATGTACCCTCCCTAGCAGGTACTATGTCAATTTGGTGAGTAATAGGATGTGCTAGTGGGTATGATAGAGTATGCAAGATCATCACGAGAGACTATGGCAACTTGCCATATTAGTACCTCTAGTAGAGTAGTAGATTGATGAGTTGGCATCACAATAGTGGGCATGGAAAGGAGGTTTGATAGATCTTGCAACCGCAACCAAGTTTGACACCTGGTAGAAGGCACGCTAATCGGTACCATTGACAGAACCAAACAAGCCAACACCTATTGATCATTGTTTAGTGATACCTCACATGCAGTGAGGTGGCAGGGGAGGAAAAAATGGTGGTCGAGGGAGAGGGAGGGATGGAGGAAGAGGGGATGAAGGGAGAGGAGATGGAG
>VDFB02253149.1:0-45749 GCA_007258455.2 Sequoia sempervirens | reverse complement strand
AGGAATGCATAACATATGCCAGATGGCTTCCTGGCTGATATGAACCCTTAAATTGCGCCCCTTAATGCACTGGGTTTTTGGATTATAGCGTTGAACAGCTGCGTCGACCACCTCCGGGCAATAGTGCACGAATGGGACCATGTATTGTGGCAAGCCGCTATACCAGACTCTACCTGCCGTTGCCTTCTCCGCCGCTGGTGCTGATAATCTTGCACAAGCCGCCTCTCTAAGAGACTTAGGGTTCCTAGCAAGCTTTGGATCATAGATATTAGCCCACTTTTCTCCAACCTTTTTAGGGTTATTCCACTCTTTGGGCTTCTCTAGCTCCTCTGTGTTGGGTCTCCTCACCTTCTGGGGTATACCAGGAGTGGCATATGCTACATCATCGTACACGTAGACCTCGGCAGAAGAACGAATAGCCGAATACAGTTCCTGGCTAATCCCTTCCTCTGCTGGCTGAGCTGAAGATTCCGCCATCTTTCTTCGCGGCAGAACTTGAAGGTTCGCTGGCCTTTGAATACGCTTGCACTGGAAATACAGACAGAAAATACTTCGCGCACTCCTTAGCTTTTTGGAAAAGACTTAGGAACAATAAGCGTTATCATGCAATAATAGCAACTTTCCTCAAGGTGGTAGGTGAGCGCGAGCCCTTGCATTTAATTCGGCATGTACCGTTAACTCCACGACTCGTGCAAGATGAGCTGATTGCTTTTTCTGAGGTGGCCGGATTTCATCATTGCTTTTAGGATATCGTGTGATACGCCCTGATTTTTCTTGGAAATTAAGCTTGCAACTGGCCTCCTCGCGTTGTGTTAGCATGTACCGGTAATTAATATCCCAGGCCGGAATGATTACGCCAAGCAAACGATCACCGCCTGAAAGAGATACGAATATCGTCTCGGGCTCTGGGATGTGCTTGAGATTTGACACCATAGCATACGGCCATACGTCCCTTCATCAGCAAGTGCCACCCTTTTAAAGCTCAATTAATTAACTTGATTTAATTAAGCATGCCTTGAGCCGTGCTACCATGCGTGTGCCAGCCCAAAACGTGAACAAACGCAGACTCGGCCCTCGAGATTGTAGCCAATATACATCACATTGCTTACGGCGGACTGGCGTATGTCTTGTCAACTTTCTATAAATAGGCCAGTAGATAGCAAACATATACACTTTGCGTCGAGAAGTGATAGGCAAGTAGAATACTGATAAGCGAGTCTTTTCATAGGTTAGGTAATAAGCAGCTTTCGGCATACTTAGCAGATTTAGGAAAAGTCCTAGGAGAGATGGATACTCCCATTCGCCTGACCTCCTTCAAATCACAAACAGCATTTGTAGGTGAAATCTCCACTAGGAGGCTTAAGAGAATGACGAAGAACAAGCACTCGCTGGTTTTAGTAGCCATTAAGTGGGTTCTCGGCAAAGACTGTGTGGAGTATGAAGATAAGCATCGGGTGAACACCGATGTGTGCTCACACTTTGTGGCGTCTATGCTAGACATTTGTGTCCCTCGGCCTCTTGTATTGAAGCTAGTCAAAGAAATCTTCCCGAAGAAGTACCTGAACGGGCTTGGCGAGGTTGTCACACACGCTGCGTATGGAATCGGCCTGCCATCAGCCAGCGACTTACGTCGCTATATTGAAGAAGAAGCTGTCGTGGCTTGGCTACCATTCCTTAGCGGATTCCGCCTGCAGACCCGTGGTCAGCATCAGCAAAGGGTTACCCAGGCTCTTCACTTCTGTTCAGAAGCTACAACGTGATACCATTCTACGACGTAGAGTGGTATACTGACTTCAGGGACCTGGTGTACCCACCACCGACGACAGCCGCGCTTCATGATGCTGCCAGTGCCGCCGAGGAACCTGTTGCTGAGGAAGAAGCGGACGCTGTCTTGAATGCGTTGGTTGCTGCTAGCCACTCCTGCGGATAGATGGTCCTCTTGCCCTGGTGTTTGTTGATGTAACCCCCTTGCTCCGTATCAGCCTGATAAAAGGCCAACGTATATATATATATGCTCTTATACTTTGTATATTTTGAAAATCGGCATTCATGCCATTTTGTAACTCAGAAACATGTATATAAAAATATACGCCTCTTTTTGTTGTGAAATTTTATGCTCCTGTTTGCTTCTGCGTGCAATTTTTCTGGGTTTGCCAATTTTGTATGTTTTGTCTCTGTTTATGAGCATACTTTTGTGTTTTAAGAACTCCGGTGCTTCACCTACCAACGATGATAAGCGAATACATAACAAGTCAATTGGTTTTAGCAAAACGATAGGCCAAAAATAGGAAAGGAAAAAGAAAAAGCGTTATTTACAACTGTACAAGGTAGGGCTTGACGCTTAATGGAATAATTTAAGGTGAATCCCATTAACCGGGATTCCTAGGGGCTCCTGTTCCATATTTTCCAGCTCGAAGGCATTGTGTTGCATGCACCGAATGATTTTGAAGGGTCCTTCCCATAGGCTATCAAACTTACCACGTTGACCTGGCTTCGCAGCCCTGCTGTCGTATTTTAGCACCAAATCTCCACTTTTTAGGCCTTGGTCGGAAGCCTTTTTGTCAAACCACCGTTTGACCACCTGTTGACGGCCAGTAATGGCCTTTAGGGAATTCTCCCTTTTTTCTTGTACTTCTAATAGTTCGGCAAGCCGAACTTCCATAGCGTCATTTTGTTCTATCTCAAGATATTTCAACAACTGTATCGCCGGAATTTCCATAGAGATAGGTAGCAGCGCTTCTTTCCCATATACTAGCTCATAGGGCGAAGTCTTGAGGACTTGTTTAGGAGTTATGCGGTTGGCCCAGAGTGCTTTTCGGAGATTTTTGTGCCATTCCCTTTGGTGTTCTGAGCCCACTTTTTTGAGAAGTCGGACTAAACTTTTGTTTGTTGACTCAGCTAGGCCATTTCCCTGTGGATAGTAGTTTGAAGATGTTTTCAGGAATATGCCATTTTTCAATGCAAAGTGACATACCTTTGTGCCTACAAATGCTCTAGCATTGTCCGAAATGATCGTCTTCGGAGGGCCGAACCTCGTCACCAGAGCCTCGAGGAAATCCACAATCTCTACCTCCGTTGCCTCTTTAAGGGGAACAGCTTCAGCCCACCTTGTGAAGTAGTCTGTAGCTGTTAAAATCCATTTATGTCCCGAACTGGAAACCGGGTTGATCATTCCGATAAAGTCCAAACCCCATTGAGCAAATGGTTCATCCGCCACGATAGGTTTCAGGGGCATCGCTGAATTCTTCCTTCGGTCGGAGAATAACTGACATTTTTTGCAAGTCTTTACCAGAGAGTAGGAATCATTGAAAAGTGTGGGCCAGTAATATCCAGCCCGCAGGACCTTGATGGCTGTGGTTTTAGCGGAGAAATGTCCACCTTCGTCGCTATTGTGAAATGCGTCGAGGATCTTCTGCGCCTCCCCTGAAGTAACACATCGTAGGAGCACACCATTAAAATTTCTTTTGAAAAGGACTCCTTCTATCAGCGTGTATCCGCAATTCTGGAGCCGGTAATACCTTCTTTTCTGGGATGAGAGGCCTGGCGGGTACCTTCCGGTTCGCATGAAATTCATTCTATCTTTCAGCCAATCGTCCTCCGATCCCGATCCGTTTATCAGGACAAGTTCTGACTGTTCCTCTTTAGCAAGCATCTCCACTTCACAATGTCATATCTCACCGGACCTCGCCTTTAATAGTCCTGGTGGGCTGACCTCAATGTCATATTCAGGATCTTAGTGATCCAATTAGCCCTTTTACGTGATTTCTCCCTCCATGATGTATTCCTTTTACTAGGATGTCGACATATACTAGGACTTTGCTGAGGAAATTAGATGGCGGAACTTTTTAAGCCCCTTTACTATTGCGAAAGCCTGTCTTTCAACGAAGTTATAATTCACTTCATATTCCTTTAAGGTTCGGGAATAGAAAGCAACTGGATGCTCCCCTTTTCCTTCTCTATCCTTTTGAGTCAGAACAGTAGCGATACTTGACTTGCTACTGAAAGCATACATTATAAAATCTTTATGTTGATCTGGATTGATCAACACTGGGGCTGATGAGATAGCTTCCTTGACCTTCTCAAATGCCTCCCTCGCCTCCGTTGTCCACTTGAAAATTTGATCCTTTTTCAGCATTAGGGTGATCGGCCTAATCATTCCCGCAAAATCGGAAATAAATTTACTGACGAAATTTACTTTGCCCAGAAAAGACTGGACACCTTTCTTATTCACCGGGAGAGGAAGCTCCTTTATAGCCTTTACTCGTTCCGGGTCAATTGAAATACCTTCCTTCGACACAACATGTCCTAACAGCTTACCCTGAGGTACTCCGAACACACATTTCCTCGGGTTTAAGGAAATCCCGAACTCTTGGCACTTTTGAAACACCAACTCCAGATGATCGAAATGATCATCTTTAGATTTGGAGAACACAGTAAGATCATCCAAATAGATTAGGATAATCTTATTGATCAGCTCGCTAAATGCGACGTCCATAGCTCTCTGGAAGGTTGCCCCTGCATTAGATAAACCAAAAGGCATTTTAGCATATGCAAACGTCCCCCACTTGGTGGTGAACGTAGTCTTGTGCTGATCTTCCTCTCTTACTCGAATCTGGTTATAGCCAGAGAAGCCATCCAGTAGAGAGAACATTTCCGATCCCGCGACAGTTTGGAGGATCGACTCCATAGAAGGCAAGGGATAGTGGTCCTTCAGAGATGCTTTATTTAGGTCTCAGAAATCTATGCATAAGCGTATATCACCATTCTTCTTTCGGACTGGTACCAGATTTGATACCCAAGTACTATGTTTAATTGGGAAAACAATACGCGACTCAATGAGCTTGGTTAGCTCTTGTGCCATCAAGGCTTCAACTTTAGGGTTGACCGGCCGCTGTTTCTGTCGGATTGGCTTCGCACCTTCTGTTAGCTCAATAGTATGTTGAATGATACCAGGATCATAACCTTCCAGATCATCGTAGGACCAGGCTACTACTCCATATTTCTCACAGAAATTCATAAGCCTTTCTCTATCTTGCTGTGAGACATCTTTTCCGACCCGAAGGTTCCTGTCATCGGAGACCCGAAGATTCTCATAATCACCTTTTTCCGCCACGAACTTCCTCTTATCATTTCGGGCGTCACTACAATCAAAAAAAATTTCGAGAGTAACCAATCCTTTCGGAAGCTTATTTGATTTCAGCTGCATAATTTGTCCCTCGTAGGCCTCAGCAATCTTTGGTTGGAGTTGATCGGCAAATTCCCCTGAGTTTTGAATAAACGAGGCGATGTGTTCATCGCTCTCAAAGACTTACCAACTTTGGTCATTATCGGGTATTGCTGGTCTAACCAGCACTCGTACTGAATATTTGTTCTGAAGCAAGTCGGAGACAGGATCAAACTGAGCTCCGATTACTGCCATGCGGTCTGCATCGCCATTCTGAGCTCGGGGAATGGTCAGGATGTTGAAAGCTTCAAAACTTTCTATAAGGTCCCAGATTCGATGCCGATAGGACCTCATGCGGATATTCTTTGCTGCTGAGACTCCTCGGACCTGATTAACTACCAGTTCTGAATCTCCGAATACAATCAATTGTTTGATACCCATTCGTTCCGCTAGGCTTAGGCCTTGGACTAGACCCTCATATTCAGCCTCATTATTTGAACAAGCAAATTGGAATCGGAAGGCCCTCAGCAACTTTTCATTCTGTGGGGATATTAGACATATCCCTGCTCCAGCTCCAACTTTGCTCCTTGCTCCGTCAAAATATAATGTCCACAGCTCACTTGCTTGGTCATCGTCGGGCTCTTTGACGACCTTCGGAAGAACTTGGTCTTCGTCATAGATCACATATGTGCCTAAACCGGTAGCATGATAATTTCTGAAGGGATCATTATTTATATGTTCACTCAACAGAGCGTCTTCGCTATCACTTCGGTCTCCGTTGACCTTCTCCTCCTCCAGCAGTTCAACATTGTACATGTCTTGCTTGGTGATGGAGGTATGTGCCGCTTCAAAGTTAATCAGGGCCTCGTTCGCCACATGTTCGGAATGCAGAGCCTCCGATTCTATCTTCATCTTTGCGCCATGTTTGGTCCTAAGTATTAGATGTGACCAATCTAAAGACAAATAGCCGCCCACCTTTGAAGTAAACTCTCGAGAAAGGCAAAGACCAAACATTGGCGGAACATCTATGATCACTGTATCTTGCGGGACCGTGATACTCGGGCAGGCAAATAGAGTCAACGGAAGTGCTTTGATGACACCCACAGTATCAACCTTATTTCCATCTAGCTGCATCACCCCTTTCTTCATAGGTTCGTAGCTGAGTCCCAAGGCTTAGGCTATTAGTTTTGGCATAACCGTGGTACTAGCGCCAGAATCAATCATAGCGTTGTGTAATAGTTTCTCCCCTATAATGAGAGTCAAGAAGAAGGGTTGAGGTTTTGGCCTACCTCCGCCTTCCGCATGGGATTCCATCGCTTTGTTTGCGACAACCTTAGTTGGTGGCATTTGATAAACCGCCTCGGTACTGGCCAAAGGCTCAGTTAGTGTTGGGTCCATCTGTTGCTGAAGCGCTTTTTGGAGTATGGTCTTCTGCTCCGGGATAGCTAGAATGTCCCATAAAGACATATTAGCAGGTGATTTCTTCAACTGCTCCACCACATTAAGAGGTGAGGAGCTCGGAGATTTCTGCTCCTTGGCTTTTGTTATAATAATTTCCTTCCGCCGTTGAGGAGACAAGGATTCGGTCGGGCCACCAGGAATTTGATCTGAAACGTCCTTGCACTGCGGATTGTCCGAAAGTGAAACCACGGCCTCACCGGTGAATCTTCTCTTGGAGCGTGTATTATAGTCAGACTTTACCCGCGGCGTTTCGGCAGTGGACGTGTCATTCGCAAACACCATTTCCTCGTCTTCCATCCATGAGAAGAGCGCATGATCAGGAACAATGTCGGACTCTTGCTCCAGGGACATTCCTTGTATTTGCGCGGTAAGGACCGCGTTCTCCATTGCCGGGGCATATCCGTATTCTTCGCTCTCTGTCGCAATCCCTTGACTACGTTGCTCTGCTATCCTTTGTTGTAAGTTGCCACGCGGACAATTTCGGGGCATATGCGCATCGTTGCAAGGGAAGCACCATGGATTGATGTCATCAATAAGATTATTTTGTCCCGCGGTTAATTCTCTGCTAGAGCTTGGCGACGCTCCTGCGAGTGGCGTAGGCACCGGAACTATTTGGTTGGCAGCCGCCGTTGGTGAGTTAGTGCGATGCGCATTCTGATATTGATTCTGCTGATAGGTAGGCCGCCCACCTTGGTAGTTCTGATACGCAGGCCGCGGAGGCATTGCTTGATTCCGCTTGCGCGTTGTTATATCATTCGCCATAGTCCGTAGCATCTCCTTGAGGTCGCCCATTTCATTCTTCGGAGAACTTGATGTAGAGGCCAAGTTTTCAGGAGCGGCTGTATATGAGTACGCTGACTGGGGAGTCGCTGGCGCACTGGTCGACGCCACCTCTTGTGCCACATTTGATATCTCAGGAAATATCGGCATAACAGGTCGAGGAGGCAATTTTCCGCAGTCTATCAAGTGATTTTCTACTTTGATAGCGGTGGCATATGCATCTGGTAGAGTGGCTCCTCCCAGAGACTTGATCATCATAGAAATGTCGGGATTGATGGACTTCAGATAGAACATGAACGCTAAATCTGGGGTCGGGCGGATGGTCACGGGAATCCTCCACCAACTCGAGTGAAATCGGGCATTGAAGTCCGTCAGAGCCTCCTGGGGTGCTCGTTTGATGACGGATAACTGATAATATAGCGAAGAACGATCTCCATCATTTGAAAACCTTTCATAGAATGGATCTCCGAGGTCATCCCAAGTGCGAATGGTATTAGGAGTCAGTATTCGGTACCACTCCAGGGCCTTGCCTTTGAAGGACGCAGCAAGGAGCCTCAGGGCTACATTCTGCGCCGTGATACCATGTACTAGGCATACATCCGCTACATCCTGCAAATGCTCTGCTGGCATTTTTGTGTTATCTCCGGCGAATTTGGGAAGAGCTTTCAGGGCCGAAACCAGAATGGCACCCCAAACAGCAGGTGCTACCGGAGCTACAAGGGGACTCCCAGCATCCCATGCTACATAATTTTTGTTCGCGGCCGGCAACATGGTGAGAGAAAAGGGTGGTGGGAATGGAACGGTTACTAACTGATTTGCGGCCTGGACTGTCCTGGATGGAGGCACTAGTAAACCTGGGTTACTTGCAGTTTGGGATCTAGTTACAGGCCGATGGCTCATACACCCTTTTAGAAGACGATTTCATTAGTTTGGGTCCCACCGGGCGTGCTAGAAAAAAGGACAAAATGTTGACGCCAAAAATTGACGAGATAACAGTGCCTTTATGGGAGGCTTCGGTTCAAAGGGACCCTTTAAGCCAAAGTAGCGAGTGACCTCCGGATTTTAAAGAAGCTGACTTCTTCTATATAATGGTTTTTGGAAAGGGAAAAGGAAGCAGATATAATGAAACAAATATTAATCTAAGGCGATGCGCCAAAGCTTTTTGATAGGCACGATAAATCATAGACTCAAGGGCCTGAATGTTATTGATATGTTCCAAAACACCGGAAGCTTAAAGTAATAGCATAAACAGTTCATTTAATTGACATAAAACAGTATCGCATACATTCTTACTGCTAAGAAGAGTCATTAAGACATGATTTAGACCAGCAAGTTTGCGTTCAATATATAGAAGTCTCCTCAAATGAAATGCTTAAGACAATAAAAAGCACAATTCACAGTTTAATCAAGACATAAAAAGCAGAAAGGCCGAACAATAGGCACAGTCTGAAAGTATCTTGCAAATAAACATGCAAAAGAGGCCTGGCGTCTCTTGCTAAAACCAGTATTCTTCCTGTAAAATCTTGGACCATTTTCCCTCAACAGAGGGAGTATATATAGCCGGAGAGCAAAATCCCACCGCCTGGAGAGTTGTAACAGAATGATTCCACAATCCCCCGTAATGATGCCCGGATAAGAATATTCCCAATGCCGTTATGAGAGCAGCCAATCAGGGCACAGCATCCAGTTGGTTAGTTACAGGCGTGCCCTTTTGGAATGATGGCAGTGGTCCCAACCAGGCTTCGAAGCGACGAGTGTCGTCCACCGCCTTAGAGAACCACGGCGAGCAGCAGTCAATGACACCATCCCGCTCGGCCATCTCACAGCTTGCTTTGATAATCGATGTAAGGCACGTGGCAACAAACCGCGGCCCGAATGAAAACTCCTTCTCCATTGACCGGGAGCTTGCGGAGAAGTGACACATGTTCAGGGAACGGAGGCTACTTTGAAAGAGCGCATGAAAGTGGCCAGTAGCGAAAGATTTACGGCGGAAGTAGTGCTCGTCCACTGCTTTATTGTTTAAAAGCCGCGGGCGGCGACCGTGGCGAGGTGACCCTTGATGAAGAATGGCCGAGAAAACCGCCAGCGGTATGGCGGCATACTCTACTCACCTTCAAAGGGGAAAGGTTAGCGCTACACCGCCGCCCGCGTATGAGAGATGTAGGCCTGTTTAGCAACCATTAGGAAACATAAAACAGCGAGAAAATAGAAAGACCGAGCGACCGTGGAAATTTCGGTATGAAACATCTCAAAGAGCCAAAGGGAAGGCTGCCCCGCCAAAGTTGCGAAGCGAGGAATGCACACAAAGGCAAAGATCAAAAACCTGCCGGGAAGCCGAAGAAACGCGGAGACGCGCAGGCCAGCGCATGAACATGCAAAAAAAAGGGGAACCCGAAGGGAGCTGAGTGGAATATTATTTCAACAGTACTAAAAAAGAAGTATAAACATGGAAAGCAAAACAATGGGAGTGCTTAGTGCATCTCAACAAACAATTTGATGGGATTACCATGAGTGCAATCTAACATGAATTTTGCTTGCAATAAATGATTCATACCTATCAACTTTTGTTTGAGCTTATCTCCCTACACAATATCCTTAGAAAAAATAGCCGAGAATTTATACGGCATTCAAAAAGAAATCATGCTATGATAGTTACCGTAATATCTGCACATGTTTACTATTTTATTGCTTTCCATCTAAATTTCACTATTTATGCTTTCACTCCTATATTTTAAATTTATAATTGATCAATGCATGCATCCACACCAAACCACTAAGCAACCCATTTGCACTTTTTGCTTAGACATATTAACACAACAAAATTTTGAATCAATCAAACATGAAAAATTTTGTTTTGGAAAATAATTATAACACAAATCCCACAACCAATTTAGTCAGAACATAAACAAAACATTATAATGCTTTACCAGAGTGTAGAGACTATCATCATAGTAACTTCCTGTAATTTGAACATTTGGATGATTAACACTAATAAAGAGTTTGATCTCACTCTAATTTCCCACTTGGGAAATAACTCGAGCATTCCACCAACTAAAAAATTGTTCTAGGTATAGCATAAAATATGTGATTGAATCTCAATTTTTAGGAGGTATCGTTGAGTTCAGAATTATTAATTTTATTTTTCTAACATGCAATGAGGATGTCAAGATTATTTGTCTTAAATGTATATACTCAACTGCCATTGAATAATTGAAAAAGTTATTATTAGCTTCTCAAGAAACCAAAGCATTATATTTCCAGACACTGGTGAATTTGTACATTTTGCAATAGTGAACCTTAACCAGAGAAGCACTTTGTAATTAGGTGCCAAGTGTATTTTTAGATTCGTGGTAGGTTTTATTGTCTCTTCAGAATTATTCAAAGTTCTTTTCAAGCTCTTATTCATTATTTAGATTAGTGATTTGTAGGTCAATTCATGAGAGAAGTGACCCAATATAGGAATAGCCTACTTGACTATCATAAGGGAAATTCTTTTATCTCAACCTTCACCGTCAGACTCATTTTTTCAACCTCAAATTCAAATGCACAAATTGGCTCATTACTTCTCTTAGTAGTCATGGTTTTCCAAGCATAGGATCTCAACAACAACATAGCATGTTGACTTGATTTATTTTTTTGATGTTATTTTATTATTTTTTCATTTATTTTCAAGGTTTGAATATGAAATAATCTTCTATTTCAAATTATATCTTGTTTAAAAAAAAATAAGTAATATGTGCATGGTTGGCCACAAGGATTTCTACACATAGTATTTTTAAGAGACAAAAAATGTCTGGTCTCTTAATACATCTTTGTTGAGTCATCTTCTATAAATATTTTTATAGACATTAAGCATCTTTCATACAATAATCTCCAAATATGTATTACAAACATTTTGAACAAGAATGTATACATTTTACACCACTCCTCCTTTAACGGTTTGCTTCTATATATTTTTCTATTGGCATAACCCTTGCACCCCTTGGTGCAAGTGCTAGTTATTTAAAAATGTAAAAATCTAGAGTACCATATGTAAAAATCCAACCATGAGAGAAAATTTTATTTTATTAAAGAACAAACAAGCATGTAAATGTATAACCATTTTTAATCAACAATATGAATATTCAAACTATTTTATTATACTACCATGTAACATAATAATCAAAGTGTGATGATCATTATTTCAAGTACCTGAAGGTGAATAAGAGTTTGGTTGGTAATAAGTACCATCTTGGTTGCCTAAGTATTTTCTTACCATCCACATGGGTGCAACAAATCCAACTAAGTGAACTACTGATCCATTCACCCCAACCAAGTAGACCTAGCAAGCTATACCAAAGAACAATCCTATGAAGGAGTCAAGGTCATGGACTTAGGTGAAGACTAGGTTTTCCAAGGATTAATTGGGAAGAGGACTTGGTGTATCCCATATTGCATTAGAGGTCCATCCTCAATCTAAAGTGGGGTCACTTATACATCATTAGACAACTAGGAAGAGGATTCAATGTATCTCATATTACACTTGAGGTCTACCCTCAATCACAAATGGTCATATAGACACGAGAGGTTTCACAAGTAGTGAACTTATATAGACTGGTGGATTCCAACCTCAATCATCCCTAGGCCACCTACAACAAGTCTATCCACCCAAGAAGAAGTAGCTTCTAACATATACCACATTGTGACCTTACCAATATTATTATCTATCGCCTTCACAATATGGGTAGCACTTGGCATCAATCACCTCCGTGCTATAAGTGACTGCTCACTAACCCTCCCTATACAATGATAAGCTATGATTTTCATTACTTGCACAATAGGGTAATTGCCAACTCAACCTCTCCAATATTATAACTAGGGTAGCCAATAGCAATCCTTCACCTCCGCGATAAAGGTGAATGTCAATTAGTCCCTAAAGTACAACAACAACCCTAGTTGATCATTGACACGGTCCAATGACTACATGTAACTTCTCCAATATCATGGAGGTTCACACTTGGGTCATCTCTAACATAGAACTTATTGAAAATTCTAGCTATAATTGACTCATCATGGAGCGCATTTTAAGGTGTACAGTGATTTGAGTCAAGCATCTAAAGGTAAGGTATTATAAAGCTTTCCAAACATATGTTGGCATGAATTGAAATTATCCAACCTTTATACTTCCAAGTGACCTAGTTGTGTACCATTCTTAGTTATCACAAGTTTATACATAGATGGAAAGAGATGATAATGACATAAGATCAAAGACTAAAGGTATGATATCATTTCTGGTACAAGTATATCAATAGGCGTATGAGAGGTGGGCCATGGTAAAAGTAAATGCCTAATCCATTTGACTCAATCTATATACTCAAACCATCTCAAACCAAGTTCCATAATTAAATAAGAGAATCTAAGCCTATCTCAACATTTCATTAAATATATTCCCATAATCATAATATTCCTTTTGCAAGCATTCAACAAAACATATAGTTTGAAGAAATCTACCATCTATACGAGGGATGATCAACCTATTTTAGCTCAAATCTATATTCAATATCATCATGGTTCATTTAAGGCATTTCCCTAAACATACACCCCAAAAATCAATCATCCATAGCATGGATTTTCTCCAATTTCTCATTGAATATAAAAATGGGTGACCTACACAGAAGATCTTTTACTTGCCTCTTTTAATGATATTGAATTTCTTCAAAAGTAGCAAAGTAGAATTTGCAATCCATAAGAGAAAAAGAGGAAAGCTTTTTAGATGGTGACCCTCACAGTCATAGTCTAGCTAACCAACCAGCCAACATACACCTATATTGTGGTCTACATTGCATTTTGTAGGTTCATAACTTCAGCTCAACAAGTTGGTAGAATGCAGTTCAATCCAAATTAAAGCTCTTTTCAGTGCACACGAACATTTTTAAATGATTACAAAATAGATTTAAAAAATATTATTAAAACAAGATCCGCTAAAATATTTTTGGGAAGACACCTAAAATTATGATTTTGCATGAGACCACAAGATAGTTCCTATCGTTCTAATACTACAGACATCAAGCTTTTAAAAGCTATCAAATCAATGTTAATAGTGGAAAAATTGACTGTCCACACGTTAGCAATTTGATAATGGCTAGGGTCCTTGGAATAGTATGTTATATTTACTTTGTATCCTTCTTTGGGACCCTATTGCTCCTTATGCTTTTACAGTGGACTGTCATTATTATTTTTTATCCGTTTGTTCTCAGTATATTGGTTGGGTATAGTTTAGATTTATTTCTACTCTTTAAAATTTTCTATCCCATTCCAATTCCTACTCTCATCCATGTTTTGAGTTTTATTTTTTTGTAGGGTGGACTCGTAGAAAATTTTGGTGTGAAATAACCAATTATCAAAAGATAGATGCAAAGTTCCAGTTTGATGGTTTATTCATCTCATACAAACTTCTACATCTAGTTAACATGCCAATTAAGGAGCGTGATATATTTCCAGCATGGACTGAGCAAAGAAATATTAAATTAAATATATTTGCAGGCAACTAGGAAGGTAAAATAAACATGATTTATAAAGTATGGAAAACCTAGACAATAAAATGGAACTTGGTGACTACAATGTTGGGGGTATATCACTCTGCTATTGTCTTCCAATCATCACACTTGGCCTCTACATTTTCTTCCAACATATCACAGCTCCAAATGCCACTTATTTTTTCTTCTTCCCTTCATTTTCCTTTGCACAACCAAGCTCAATGATGCAAATTTGAGGAGGTTGTAGGGTGTAAATATTCATGTTTTCTTCCACAAGACCTGCAAAATTAGACGACCCAAGGGTAGGAACACCATGCTTTACTTACTTAATGACCATTCCTGCATACCCAAGCCCTCTCCTCTTTAATGTGGGTTGTCTCCCTCAATGCTTGTCTTCTTCATAGCTGGGTCGTTAGCAAAGTGGCATGACCCATGGTAAGATTTTTTGGTTTTTAATTTTCATTCTTTATGTTTTCATTTTTATTTTATTTCTAATGTAATTGAACCACTAATTTTTAGGAATAAGGATGGGTTTATGTTGATGATGACTTATTATGGAAAAAAATGTTTTTCATGTCGTAATAACCAGTTAAACAAAGGTGTCTCTCATTGGAATATAATCATCGACACTCAATTGACATAGTCAAAAAATATTGTAGTCCACCTAATGAACACTCGAAATACTGAGGGGGAGGGAAGGGGGGAGTTGAATCAGTATTCCATCAAACTATTCACATAATATCCATCCAAGCAATAGCACAATTATAAATGTAACAATTAGTGAAAGCATGGAATCAACACAAGATAACAATACACACAAACACCTATATTTTTACGTGGAAAACCTAAAATGGGAAAAACCACGGTGAGGATTAACTCACAATATAATATATTCAGATATAGAATATTACAAAGGCTCACTACCAGGACACACTATTCTTGAAGGCTCATAGCCTGAAATAATTTACAAAACAGAGTATGGCTAACTGTCAAGAGGTGAACTGAGATAGAATGCACCTTCCTTGTGCTAGAGTTTAGTTCAAGTGAAGCACAATATATAAAACACTTCTCTATAAATGTAGTCAACAATTTTGTCTGCTCACATGTACAATTTCATTCATTCGCACTCTCAAACTTTCATCCCTTTTTATCTCTCACCTTTATTCATTACACACACACACACATCTCTTCTCAAAAAATGTCTTATACATATACTTTCACTAATTAGGTCACCCTAATTAGAGAAACCCCATTTTAAATCAAAATAAAATTTGTCAGCATTGTTCTTAAAATAATATTCATCTTCGTTCCCAACACAAGCATCTAACATATGGTATTAGTCGGCATGGACTTAAGACAGATCCATATAGCATTCACAACACATATTTGATCTCCTTAACACCAATTCATAATTAGGTTGGCTTGAGTTAGACCTAAAACATCAAAACTCCAAACGTATATGCAATTCATCAAACGTGTAACACAAAAACTTGTTAGCACATCAAATTCTCCTTTAGATGACATTGAATAACTTAACTTCAACTCCACAAGGCAAGATAATTAAATATGAGAAAATGTGGAATCTCCCTCATCAATGTGTTGTATAGAAACTTACTGTAGTCCTTAGAACATAATGTTGTTATTCATTACTTTTGTATGCATTTGCAAATCATCATAAAACTTTGATGTAAGATGTATCTTGTAGTCACAAATCTATGTACAAAGTCCTATAGTGATATCATTCTTTGAGATAAAATCTAGACCAAAAAACTGACGTACTAAATCAACATAACACTATTTTCCAAACTACTTGTAACTTTATCTTTCCAACCATATATCCAAGTCAATTGAAATGTTATCAATGGATGCAAATGATGTCGAGATAGAACATAATATCAGCTTCTGATCGAATCTTACAAAATAAGATAATCCAGACCAAAATACCGGATCAACAATCTTCCAATTTCTATTGTTAATATCAATGACAACCAACAACCTTCCAATTTCCAACAATCTCCCCCTTTGTCATTGATGGCAACACATGATGTGAAAACCATCAAAAAATTCTTCTCAATTTTTCATTTCTCTCCCCTAAATTTTTTTTTTACAAAACTTTTCACATGTTACCTTCTCTCATTTCACATGGTACCTGTGAACCCCAATCCTAGACCTGCACAAACACAACAAACAAACACAATGTTAGTCTCATATGCAAGTTAGAACTAAGGTTCCCCATGAAATTCATCTATAATGCTCAAAATAGGAAATGAATGAAGAACACAACAAAGAAAGTAATTAAATCCTATTAAAGCATGGAAACACTCAATCCCATGGGGGAATTGGTGTCATTTTGATGTGGAAAATGGCTCTTTCCCAATCCCTTGTAAGCTTTATGAAGATTGATCCACTTGATGGTGATGAACAATGTGCTTCCTTGATGAAATCTGCAATAACCTAGCTATGATGATGGAAACATGTTATAGAAATGGATGAATTTGCTCTAAATATGAAAATAGTAACTTTGCTCTAAGTTGTGGATCTCAAATTAGTAAAGGATCTTTCTATTTATAGAATAGAATGATGGAGGATAAGGCAAAATGGATGAATGTGGGATTATTCAACATCCAATGGCCAAGTTCCACTTGTCAACATGTTAGAGGATGAAGGTTGAGCACATTTTCATGGATGTGCACAATAAATGATATTAGGTGGATTTTCAAATTTATGAAATGACATGTTGGAGGGAGAAAGGGATGAATTGAATGCCACTTGGCTCAATGCACAAGGACATGTAAGAGGAATTGAATGCCTTGTTGGAAGGGCAAATCCCTTTGGAGGGATTTTCAAATTTGGAGGAATATTCCCTTTTGATGCCATGTTGAGGGAAATTAGGCGATTTAATATATCAAAAGAAATGATTTATTGGTGCAAGTTGCAAAATCTAGAGGATTTAGGTGATTAGGATTAAATTAATTAAGATTTGATTAATTTAATAGAAGATTAGTTGATGTGACAATTTGATTTATATTTTTGGATTGATTTAAATCAAAGTCGAGAGGAATATGATTTAGATTTAATCAAATAAAAATTTTGATTTATTTAATTAGAGAGGGATGATGTTAGATTAAACCAAATAAATGTCAATTTATTTAATTTAATAGGATGACTTTAGAGATTTAATTAAATAAAATGAATTATTTAATTAAATAGAGACTATAGAGTTAATTAAATAAAATTGATTTATTTAATTAACAGAAGAGAATGACTTAATTAGATAAACCTAATTTATTTAATTAAGAGACGAAATTTGACGAATTTAATCAAATAAGGGTTATCCAATTAAACGATTAGCAAAGGGGGTGATTCAGGATGAAATATGTTAGTAATCAGGATCAAGTGTGTTGGTATATTTTCCATGTCTACAATTCCTTCTCTCCCCCTTTAACATCAATGGAAAAGGATAAAAAGATATTGAATGCTTTAACAATTTCCTTTACATACCTAAATACTCCCCCTGAGGAGTACATCCAAAACAATAGCTATGAGTAATCAACCGAAGAAGGTTGTCCCTTTAAGTTTGCTAAGAGTATTTGTCCAAGAGGATTTCCCTTCATTCTAGAGCTTCTTCACTTCTAACAAGGCTCTGCATAGATAATTAAGATCAACTAGAATGTCTTTTCCTTCAACTAGAGTCTCATGAGTAACATTCGAGTTCAGAATCCTGTCATTCAAAGAAAGAGAATAGTAGACAAGAGAGCACTCAAACTTTATTAGATATCTAAGTTGCCCATACTGTTCAATCATTTCTCCTTTCTCCTTATGTAATGCAAGATATTCTTCATGCAACTTTGTTAAACCATACCAAGTTTGATCATCTAGATCTAAAGTTGGATTAAAGGTGTTGATGCATATTTTATTTGTGTCTCAACTGTTTCTTTAGCATCCTTGAATCTTTGAATTGCATCAGGCCATGCCCAACAAAATGAGAATAGACTTTTGACCTCTTTCTCACACTCTTGAACCTTTTTAATTCTATCAAGTGCAATGCTATGTGTAGACTTACACCTGTCTTCAATTTCCAACAATCCTTTTTCTTTGGCCCAAGTGACCATTTCACTTACTGCTTGACTCTTCATTTCTTTGAATTTATCAGTCAATGAATTTTTGCTTTCCACAATGGACTAAGAAGAACTGGTGACTGCTCTAGGAACTATCTGAAGAAGTGCCTTTCTCTTGGCTAGCTACTTGAGTCTCCTTGGAGTTGGTTTAGTCTGGGAAATCAGTGCATGAACCTCGATAACTTTTCTCTTTTCTCCAGAGGCAGTCATTGATTTACCAGAGATCAACTTATATTTTTCAAGAATTTCTCGAGCTAATTTAGTGTAAGTTCCAAATCTAGGTTTGTTGGGATCTCAAGGGCTGTTGATTAACATTTTGATATAGCCAGCAACATAATCATTTTCAATCTCATACCCCAGCACAGGAATCCATGTTTTTCTCAATTCAACTGCCTTGATAATGTAGTTATCATTGGATACCAAAAATGTTATATCATCCTCATATTTTGTGACTTTCTTTTGGAATTCTTTGTCTTCTATTCATTCTCCTCTAGAATTTTCTAAAGAATGCAGCAAGGGCATCTCCCATTTTTCTCATTAATTTTTTGATTTGATGAGCAACTGTATTACCCAAACAAATTCTCCTATACTAGGAACTTCTCTCATAAAGTAGAAGATTAGACACAATATCAATGTCCCATATCTAAATGTGCATTTCTTCTTTTTGATATCATTCATATTTTCCAACAGTTGTTGCCAAAGCAAATCACAAAGATCATATCTTTTCTTTTCTCAACCATTTCTAATGCTAAGTCAATTGCGGAGGTAGAGGCATCATTATTACCAAAAATCGGGTGTGAAATAGCCAAACTTGCATATTGAATTATCGAGCTATTGATTCTAGTACCTGTGTTCTCTATTAGTCCCTTCCCTTTGTCAAGTTTACATTTAGGAGTAGGTTTGGTGGATAATAAACCAGTAACATCTTTGCTTACCTCTCTAGATATCATATATGAATTGTCAAGCAACACAAACTAATCATGAAATCTACTAAGTGCCAACCTAATACATCTCTCCTCATTGCTAAAATTTGGAAACCGATCCCACACATCTAATTTCATCTCTATAAGCATGTTGTGTTTTGGTTTCAGAGTAAAGTCTTCTCCACTTAATTCTTCAAACCACAATATGTGTGTTTTCCATAAGTAGGTTCTTCCAAATTTCTATGAATATATATCCCAATGTCTTCAATTGGAATAACACCAAGGGGAACATTTGAAAATACACCCAAGGGATCGAGTTCTATGATTTTAACAGGATACTTCTTAAATTGTGGTTTTGTCTTACTGAATTATCTATGAATCGTGGTATATCCATCACATTCATCAAAATCCAATGAATATTTCAGAGGGAATAATGTATAGCAGCAAAAACTTACCTCTTTCCTGCACACCAAATCCAAACATCAAAATTATGCGGTATGGAAACGCTCTGGTCTCTTCAAGCTTGTTCTACATGCTTCTACTCTTCCACAAATGCTTTTCATCGAATAAATTTTCCTTAACATACTTAAATTTATTACTTTGATCCCAAATGCTTTAGCAATAAATGCTTCACACCATAAGTAGACATCCTTAGAATTAGTGTATACTTCCATCTTTTCAAGTTCTACAAAATTCATTCTTCGCACATGTACACCTGAAAATTTCTTTCGCATGAAATGTTGAATTTGTCACCTTCAATAAATGTATTTATGTCATGACATGACATCAAATATCAAAAAGTGGATATTGAATTTTATGATTATTTCTCCCCATTAGCCACTACCTGGTTTTAATTTTTGATGGGATTATTTGTACCAAAGGACGACATAGATGAAATTGATACTTTTGATTCTCCTTGTTTTTCAGATTCTCCTTCCTTCTTCTAGATCCTTTCCATTTCCTTCTTAACCTTTGCTAGATCAATCTTAATGATCAGTTCATATTTCTATACCGGATAGTCTCTTTTCATATTTTTACTTCTACAGTCTCTAGAAAAGTGTCTCGATTTGCTACAATTATAACAAACAACATTCTTCCATCCAAATTGTCCTTTATCCAATCTATATCTGCACTAGTTAGCCTTGTGTCCAAATAATTTTTTTTGATAATAGTAGCCTTTGAATGGATAAATCATCTTGTTTAACATCTGACTTCTACATTTTATATCTTTATGTCCAATTCTTTTGCATTTAAAACACTAATTGGTGAATGATAAAGTATTTTGGTTCATTCCATCATTCTGTTTTATTTTATCTCCACAATATTTTGCCCTATGTCCAAACCTATTGCATGAATAAAAAATACCATTAAAATATGAGTACCTTTGAGCATTAGGTTTTCTTATAGGAGTCCTTCTGGTATTGCTTCTTTAATTCTTGATTTGTATGACATTGCCTTGAGTCTTCTTTTGATTGTCAACCATGTTAGGGGATTGATTTGCTTTTGAACTTTTTCCTTCAAATCCAAAACCACCTTTATCCTTAGAGGGTTTTTGAAATTCAATGGAACTCATCAAGCATTGTAGTACTTGTTTTGAATTTTTCCTCATGAGCTTTTTCTTTCTCCAAATCTGATTTTAGAATTACCACTTCTTGTTCAAGCTTTGCGCATTCATCCATCTTTCTTTGAATTTTAGTTTTCTTACAATCTTCAATTCTCCTCTTTTCTTCCACTTGTTCTTTCAGTCTGGTGATGTCCTCATTTGCTTTCTTTAATTGATCACTGACTTCTTTCCTTAAAGTTCTTGATTTGTTCTCTTAGTTTCTTAATGCACTCATTTGCTTCCATCAAGCTTTCCTTCAAATCCTTGTTTTCTTCTTCAGCACTGTCAAGATCTTCAAGAGAAATTTTAAGTTCACTATTATTATCTAAGATATAATCTTCTTCAATATGTTTAGCAGGAATCTCTTCCAGAGGAATAGGAAATCTCTTATCTTCCATGTGTTCAAATTCCAAGATCTTCCTCAAGTTGTTAGGCTTCTTAAAAGGAACCAAGCTTTGATACCACTTGATGAACACCCAGAATACTAAGAGGGCGGGTGAATCAATATTCCATCAAACCGTTTACATAATATCCATCCAAGCAATAGCACAATTCTAACTATAACAATTAGTGAAATCATGGAATTAACACAAGATAACAATACACATGAACAGAAATATTTTATTTGGAAAACCAAAAATGGGAAAAACCACGGTGAGGATTAACTCACAATATAATATATCTAGATATAAAATATTGCAAGGGCTCACTTTTAGGACAGACTTTCCTTGAAGGCTCACAGCCTAAAATAATTTACAAAACAAAGTATGGCTCACTACCAAGAGGTGAACTAAGATAGAATGCACCTTCCTTGTGCTAAAGTTTAGTTCTGATGAAGCACAGTATATAAAACACTTCTTTGTAAGTGTAGTCAACAATTTTTTCTACTCACATGTACAATTTCATTCATTCACACTCTCATACTTTCATCCCTTTTTATCTCACCTTTGTTCATTACATACACACACACCTCCTCTCAAAAAAAAAATCTTATATATATACCATATACATTCTCTTTCACTAATTGGGCCGGCCTAATTAGAGAAACCCCATTTTAAATCAAAATCAACTTTGTTGGCATTGTTCTTAAAATAATATTCATCTTCATTCCCAAAACAAGCATCTAACATATGGTATTAGTCATCATGTACCTAAGATAGATCATATTCGCAACACATATTTTATCTTCTTAACACCAATTCATAATTAGGCCAACTTGAGTTAGACCTAAAACATCAAAACTCCAAACATATATGCAATTCATCAAACATGTAACACAAAAACTTTTTAACACATCGAATTCTCCTTTAGATGACATCAAATAACTTATCTTCAACTCCACAAGGCAAGATAATTAAATATGAGAAAATACGGAATCTCCCTCATCAATGTGTTGTATAGAAACTTACTGCAGTCCTCAGAACATAACACTGTTATTCATTACTTCCATATGCATTCGCAAATCATCATAAAACTTTGACATAAGATGCATCTTGTAGTCACAAATCTATGTACAAAGTCCTGTAGTGATATCATTCTTTGAGATAGAATCCAGACCAAAAAACTAGCGTACTGAATCAACATAACACTGTTTTCCAAATTACTGGTAACTTTATTTTTCCAACCGTATAGCCAAGTCAGTTGAAATCTTGTCACTAGATGCAAATGATGTTGAGATAGAAAATAATATCATATTTTGATCGAATCTTACAAAATAAGATAATATAGACCAAAATATCGGATCAACAATCTTCCAATTTCCATTGTTGACATCAATGACAACCAACAATATTCTAATTTCCAACACCACCATTGATAAAAAAAAATAAGGAAAGGTGGGATATTTAATTGACCATCATATAGAGCAAGGTGACTAGCTAATGACAACTTGCATTCAACTAGGTGAAATTCTCAGGTAGGTGGTTCATCTAGAGTGACTCAATCTCAAGGACTCAAAGGTAGGGTTAACTAGCTTCAGGACTATTCTCATAATAGGTTGAAATGTTTTCTTTTGTTGCACCCCAAACACTTGCAAAACCCATTCAATTCTCATACACACCATCAAAAATGTCAATACTTGGTTAGTCTAACAAATACAATATACATGTATAGATACAACCATGTCATACATAAAAATGTAACCATTTAATTCATAGCCTTCAATTACTTCACAATGGTACCGATTGACAATTAAATTAGTAATTTCAAAACATTTATTATTAAGTTCATACAAACATCCAAAATAAAAGTATGATCATAGTCTTAAAATTAAGGTTTCACCTCCATCTAAATTACACTGGGATGTCAAGCAATTAACACAAAAAAAAAAGGTATAAATTTGTAAGGATGTGACAAACAAATCATGGATGCAATAATATCTACTTATTGAAAAAAAAATCAATAACATTCAAATTTATTATTGTTATTTATAAATAAATATTTCCATAATAGTTTAAGTAGCACATAGAGGAAGGTGTGGGAAAATGTGGATGATGCACAAGCAAGGTACGTGTTTGGCTATTTGTGGTTGAGTAAGGTCACAAACCTTTGCTACATGGATGTTTTCCCTCTTTCTTCCTATTATTGGTGTGGATAAGGTGTTGTTGTACGTGGGAGGAGTGGGGTTTGGTTCCCACACTCTTTTTGAACATGTTTTCTCCTTTTCTCTGGTGTTTGCAAGAATGGTTGCTTACATGGAAATTGATGGGGGTCTAGAGGACCCATGACCTCTCTTTTAAAGCTACTCTTAAGAGGGATGAACCCTCTTCATTTGGGCATGAAAAAGAAATATATTTTCTAATGCATGCAGTGAAGGAAACTAGATCTAACCAATGAATGATTAATCATCTAAATTCCAATGGATGCCTCAATACATCCAAAGATCAATTGATTCTACTTATCAATTTGAAATCTATTGTTGATGATGTTTTGTATATGTTCAAAAATGCCTTAATATGTAAATTTGTAGGCATCTATATCCCCTTTCCTTTTTTGGAGGATTGGGCTCAAAGGAACTAGATGTTGGAAAAACAAGGGAAGACAACTAAGAGGGGGGGTGAATCAGTTGTCATAGAATTTAAAACTTTTTAACTTAATTAATCCTTATTCTCAGATCTGATCAATATCAATGAAAGCATGAATCAGCAACACATTAGAAACACACATAACACCAATATTTTTTACGTGGAAACCCTATTAGGGGAAAAACCACGGTTGAGGTTAGTCCACAAGATTATACCCTATTAAAAGTATAAAGAATGAAATATGGGAATGCACATGCATTCAGGAACACTGCCTAGAGCTCACTGCTCAAATACAATGGAAGACACACTATCTTACAAAGATATTTGAATTACAACCATCCAGATTTTGAACTGAGAAAATAGCATCTACTCATGCCTGATTACAGTTCTAGTTAAGCACAATTCTTCACTCTTCTACACACTTCATCACACTCTACTCTACCTTCAAATGATATTTGCACATACATACACTCAGCATCCACTGGCACACTACAATTTGAAAAAACAACCACTCTTATATATCTGCAACAAGAAATTTCATCCCTTCAAGTCAGCTTCAATGAAAATAATAAAAGGAATATAAACTGTCGGCCCAAAACATTAAAGATTAACAATGCAAATCAAGCAAAGTCATCCATAACTTAGTGACGACCCAAAACAACATCCTCAACTCAAAAATACTTCAATTAATTACACCTTGAAGATCCACAACATGTTACAACCACTATGTCAGCCAAGAACAAGAAAAACATGAACACGTAAGAGAAATTCACCAACCACAAGCTCAACGAACAATGTAGACGTGCAAAAAAGATAGAGCACGATCTAGATACATCCACAAACAACATGAAATAGCAAAGAAGCATCCACAACAACTGAACTAACTAAAATAGCCTCTTCTTCAATCAAGAACACCAACTGAAGAAACAAAAAAACTGTCATAATGAAAATCTTCATAACTTGATCAAATCTTCACACAGATCTCTGAAACTTGACGTGGATAAAATAGATACACTCAGCAAAAAACCCTTTGGTCCACAACATTTGAACATCAACGTACATAATGTACCAACACACTGAACTTCACTTCACCACTGACAACCTGCAACTTATTTATTACAATTCTCTCAATATCCTCGACATATACAACTTCAAGTGAACAAATGCTAATAGTGTTGACATCAATGACAACCACATATCAGAAACACAACCACAACACCCAACAATCTCCCCCTTTGGCATTGATGGCAACACATGATGTGAAAAACACCATCAACGCATCTAACTCTTGACACTTACTCTCCCTTAGGTTCTGACTCATTTTCTCCTCAACTCTTCCACATGACTCTTTTCCCCCTTTGACATCAATGTCAAAGATCTCTTCTATACAAGCTCTAAACCACATATCTGAAAATACAAACATCTAACTACTCCCCCTGAGTAGCAGCCACCACAACATCAATCTGAAACAAGATATGACTATGAAGTGCATGAACTGATGCACACATTGCATCCTTAGTTCTGATTAGGAGGGGTAATCACCCCTAAATTCCCTCTAAGATACTCAAAATTATCCTTAGGCAGCGGCTTGGTAAAGATGTCTACAATCTGCTCCTTAGTAGGAACATATTCTAGTATGACTTCCTTTTCACTTACGTTCTCTCTCAAAAGGTGAAACTTAATAGATATATGCTTTCTCTTTGAATGTAACACCGAATTCTTTGAAATGTTAATAACACTTGAGTTATCACAGAATATAGCTATTGGTTCATTATACACCACTCTAATATCCTTCTGCATTTGCTTCATCCACAAGACTTTATTACAATTATTAGCAGCATCAATAAACTCTGCCTCAATAGTAGATAAGGAAATTGCATTATGTTTCTTACTTAGCCATGAAATTAGTTTCTTACCCAAGAAAAATGCTCCACTACTTGTACTTTTCTTCTCATCCACATCTCCTACCTAGTCAGCATTAGTAAAGGCACTCAAGGTAAGATCATCATCTTTAGGATACCATAGGCCAAGGTCAATTGTTACTTTCAAGTATCTGAAAATTCTCTTCTCAGCAGTTACATGAGATTCCTTCAAATCAGCTTAAAATCTTGTAACAATACACACAACATTCATGATATCAAGCCTAGTTTGAGTTAAATACAACAATCCACCAATCATTGATTTGTATCTAGTCTGATTTTATTTTGGAGAATCATCTTTTTTTGTCAACTTGCATCCGGTCACCATGGGTGTACCAACTGGCTTTGAATCTTCCATACCAAACTTCTTTAGCAATTCTCTCACATAATTGGACTGAGATATAAAAATCCCTTTATCTAATTGAGTAATTTGCAATCCCAAAAAGAATTTCATCTCACCAATCATTGACATCTCAAATTCATTATGCATCTCATTAGCAAACTTCATGCACAAACAATCATCTCCTCCAAAAATAATTTCATCAACAAAGACTTCAACAATCAGATATTTATCATCATCAATCTTGAAATACAGATTACTATCAACAGTACCTTTGTTAAATCCAAGCTTCATCAAATACTTGTCCAATCTGGCATACCATGCTCTAGGGGCTTTCTAGAATCCATACAATGCTTTCTTAGACCGACATACCATGTCTTTCTTATCAGTCAACTGAAATCCATCAGGCTGCTCAACATACACCTCTTCTTGCAATTCACCATTTAGAAAAGTTGATTTAATATCCATCTGATAAACTTTGTAGTTATTTTGAGTAGCATAAGCAAGAAATAATCTTACAGCTTCAATTCTAGCAATAGGGGTAAAGGTCTCTTCAAAATCAATTCCTTCCATCTGAGAATATCCTTTACATACCATTCTTGATTTGTTTCTAACCACTTCACCTTGCTCATTCAGTTTGTTTCTAAAGACCCATTTAGTTCCAATGATATTCTTATCCTTAGGTATGGGAATAAGAATCCATGTATCATTCTTTTCAATCTGTTTTAACTCTTCTTTCATTGCTTGAACCCAATGTTCATCTTTACATGCTTCATTCACATTAGTAGGCTCAGTTTTTTAAATTAAGAAATTCTCTTCTATAATCCTTCTCCTCGTTTGGACACATTTGTTCTTATCACCTATAATTTGATCTTCCAAATGATTCAATATTACATACCTCAGAGTCTTATTAGGTTGATCTTTAATTTCAGACTTGTGTGTTCTCTCTTCTGCACTTTCACTAGTTTTTCCTTCTTCATTCTCTTGATTCACCGGAATGATTTGCACTTGATTTTTATTTTGAACTTGCTTCCTTGATTTGTACTGTCATCCTGATCATCAGAATCATATCCATAGGTTCTAGAGGGTGTACCTAAGTCTTCATCAACCTTGACATTTTCACTTTCAACCATTTTCTTCAATCTTTTATCGTAGCACCAATAGGCCTTTCTTTTAGTAGCATAACCCAGAAAGATACCTTCATCAATTCTAGCATCAAACTTTCCTATGTCTTCATCTCTCTTGATATAACATTTGCTTCCAAACATCTTGAAATATTTAATAGTAGACTTATGACCAATCCATAGCTCAAAAGGGGTCTTACCAGTATCACCTTTAATTTGTACCCAGTTGAGTGTGTACACAGCAGTACTCACAACTTCTCTCCAGTAGACATGAGGGACATTTACTCCCAGCATCATTGTTATAGTAGCATATTCAACTATTATGTTCTTCCTTTCTACAACTCCATTTTGTTGAGGGGTCCGTCCACGGTGTAGATAATTGTCTTTTTATTCTGTGTTCTTCACAAAAAGAATTAAATTCACCGGAAGTGAATTCACCACCTCTATCTAATCTCAAAGACTTAAGCTTCAAACCTATCTATGTCTCAACCATAGCCTTAAAGATATTGAACTTTTCTAGAGCTTCATATTTCTCCCTTAAGAATGTAACCCATACCATTCTAGAGTAATCATCAATGAGTAACATGAAATACCTATAACCTTCTAAACTTCTAACCTTAGAGGGACCACACAGATCAATATGTACAAGTTCCAACAATTCATTTGAACAATTCTTTTTACTTCGAAATGAAATTCTAGTTTTCTTTCCTAACTGACATTCCTTGCACATTGCATTAGCAGGTTTCACCAACTTAGGTAGATCTCTCACAGCCTTGGTAGAACTTATCTTAGCAATATTATCAAATTTAATATGACACATTCTCCTATGCCACAACTAGCTTTCATCAACTTGAGCAATCAAACAACTTTTACTAGCAGAACTCAAGTGAAAGATGTTACCTTTTGTTTTTGTATCTTACGCAATTACATTTTTGACACTCAATATTTTGCACTTTCCATCCATGAACTGAAGATTGTATCCCTTATCAACCATCTAACCAACACTCAAAATATTATGCTTCAAGCCTTCCACATACAGAACATCATCAGTGTTATGCTTACCATCAAGTGAAATGCATCCTCTCCCATGGATCACACTAGTTGTATTATCACCAAATCTCACAACAGCACCATCATACTTTTCCAAGCTCACAAACTTGATTTTATCTCTTGTCATATGATGTGAACATCCACTGTCAATTACCCATTCATCTTTCTCTTCAACACGAGCAGCTAGGGCTTTCTCCACATTTATACAACTAGCAGATTCAACATTATTCTCCTTGATAGCAATAAACACCCAATCATATTCTTTATCAAATTCTTCATCTATCACACCTTCATCAACAACATAGTAACACTTCTTCTGAAATCTAGGCTTGTTATGTCTTGGTTTAGCAGATCTTTTCGAACACCTTGATGCAAAATGACCTATCTTATTGCAAGAAAAACATTTAAGAGGCAATTTTCCTTCATACTTACCTTTTCCTTTCGGTACTCTCTTGACAATAAGTGCTTCCAACTCTTCCAACTCTCTTTCTTCTTCTTCAATCTGTCTGATTTCATCCTCATACTTGAATGTCTTTCTAGATGAACTCTCACCCAGATCATATCTTTTTTTATCTCTTCCAAAAGTGGTAGCCTTAAATGCATATTCAACCTTAGGAAGGGCATCACCAAATTCACTCAACTCAAAAGTAGTCAACTTACCAACCAATGTATCTCTTGTTATGTTTGTTACAGTTTGGAGCTCTTCAATAGTTGTAGCTTTAACTTTGTAAGCAGCAGGCAAGGATCTAAGCACTTTAGCAACAATTTTTGATTCTTCCAACTTCCCACCTGTACATCCGATACCACACACAAGTTCATTCACTTTTTGCATGAAATTATTTATATTCTCATCATCACCCATTCTCAACCTTTCATATTTCCCTTTCAAACTCTGCAACTTAGCAATCTTCACATTAGTATCACCTTCATACAAAGTTTCCAACTTTTTCCAAATCTCATATGCAGTATTCAAATCCATAACATTTGTCATCTCAGAGTCGGTTAAATCACTCAACAAAGCTTCCTTAGCCTGGATATTATACTCAGCATCTCTAATCTCAGCAGTAGAAGTGGGACCATTATGAGGAATATCATACTTATTACATGTAATGCTCTAGTAGGGTCCACCAATGCATCTCAAGTGACATTCCATTCAAGGCTTCCATAGAGAATAATTTGTTCCATCAAATCTGGGACTATCTTTCTTATAACTTGCCATCCCAGATCACCTTAAGTTGTTAGAATTCTTCCAAGGAACCTACTCTAATACCAATTGTTGGCAAAACAAGGGCAAACAACTGAGAGGGGGGGTGACTCAGTTGTCATAGAATTTCAAACTTATTAACTTAATTTTTGTGCATGTTTTGCACACACGCTATGCTAAAGGTAGGGACCCCCTCTTTTCACTCCCATCGGGCTGCTTTGTTCCCATCTCATTTTGTGTGCCCCTTTTTCCAAGCCCAAATTGGTCATGTGCTTTCAAACGATCAAATTCCCCTAACCAAATTCACCTACCTAAATTTTGCTAAGTCTTTTGCCTTCGCAGAAGTGCCCTCACGGGTTTCCCTTCACCCATTGCCCCGGCGTCCTCCAAGCCTCGCAGACTCGCAACTATGGGTCACCACTCATGTTTCATCATTGAGTAGTGACTAACGCCCAACTTCCACCCACATGGCGGGGTCTGCACTTAGTTTCTCCGTCTGAGCCTTGACCAAGCATCCAAACGAGCATGGGTTCCCGCATCTCACCTGACCCAGATCTATCGTACCAAGAAATCAATGCATGCCATTAATGGAAATTGGCCCATAAACATTGCTCCCGGCCCTTTTTTTTACTTGGAGCATTCAAATCTAAAGAGAAGCAAAGTCCCCCTTCCTTTTTCTGCCTTTTTCCTTGTTCTTGCTGACTTGGTCCCTAATCGCTTGATTCATTTCTTCCTTCATTTTTTGACTTTGGGGACAAGTTGCCTATGGATTTGGGATGTTTTTGTGATGCCTAAGTGAACTTGCAAGGTTTTGTTAAGTTTTGGGAAGTTGCAAAAATTTCATATCAGGTCGCCATCCCTTCGTTGCCGTCAAGACTTCCATGTCGGGCCGCTATCCCTCTGTCGGCATCAGAACTTCCTTGTCGGGTTGTCGTCCCTCTATCGCCATTGAAAATTCCTTGTTGGGTCATAGTCCCTCTATTTCCGTCGAGACCTCCATGTCGAGCTGTCATCCCTTCATTATCGTTAGAACTTCCTTGTCAGGTCGTCGTCCCTCCGTAGCCATTGGAAATTTCATGTCAAGTCGTTGTGTGCTCATTGCCATTTCCAAAGGGCAGTGACCCTCTAGCTTCCCCCTTCCAAATCTCTGAATTTCTGGAATGGGTGCAAACTTCAAGTTTTCGTCATCTAGGGCCCATAAAGTGAGTGAATTCACATGCCTAAAGGGGTTTGGATCAAATTTTCCATGTGTTTAGACATTGCGGAAATTCCCTTTCAGGTTGTCGTCCCTTCATGGTTGTTTGGGAACTTCCTTGTCGGGTCGTCATGTGCTCATTACCATTTCAAAAGTGTGGCAACCCTACGGATTCCCCCTTCCAAATTTATGCATTGTTCAAAATGAGTCAAATCTTAAGGAAGTATGTCTTGGTACTCTTTCTACACCTTTTCCAATGCGCTAAAATTGAGAAATCTCAAATTTGCTAAGTTTTGTGAAGTTTGGGAACTTCCTTGTCAGGTCGTCGTCCCTCCGTTGCCATCGGGACTTCCATATTAGGCTGTCATCCCTCCATCACCATCAAGATTTCCATGTCAGGCTACCATCCCTCTGTGGCCATTTGGCAACTTCCTTGTTGAGTCATCATACCTTCATGGCCGTTTGGGAACTTTCATGTCAGGTCATCGTCCCTCTGTCACCATTGGGACTTCCATGTTGAGCTGCCATCCCTCCGTCATTTTCAACACTTCCATGTCAGTTCGTCATCCCTCCATCGCCATTTGGGAACTTCCTTGTCGGATCATTTTCCCTTCGTGGTCGTCCTCCATCCACCATCCGCCTTTCATTTGCCACCCATCGTCTGCCTTCCATTCGTTGTCTATCATCTGCCTTTTGTCTGTTGTCTGCCCTCTAACTATTGTCCCTCTATGGCCATTCACCATCCATCGTCTGCCTTCTATCTATCATATTCCTTCCATCCACCATCCTCCATCCACCTTTTGTCTGTCGTCCACCACCCGCCTTCCATTTGTCATCTGCCTTTTGTCCGTCATCCGCCGTCCGTCATCCGCCATCCTTCTGCCCTATGGCGCTTGCACCCCTGAACCCACATTTATGTTTGTGGTCCAAATGATCTCCAAATATGAATATTATGATATTTTTATTATGCATGGGTGAATCTAACAAGGAGTTTGCAGGATTTGAGTAACATTTGCCTCGATTTGTGTATGAAAGCACTTACGGCACTTCATGTATGCAGGATTCAAGAAACCTACTACGGATTCATCAGGGAGACCCATTGAGAAAATTGAACAAGGAAAAGCACATAACTCCTATCACCATTCATTTTATGCCCACCTTTCTTCATAGCACCCATCAATAGAGTTGGCATTAGAAGCGATCCAATGTCAAGGAAGTCAATAACAAACCACAAAGGGTGGCCTTAAAGGTAGTGGGAGAGAGCGGTTGTTTCCTCCCTCCAAAAAAATGATCATGATCTGTTAGGAGCTGTCTCATCAGATCATCTGATCCATTTAACAATGATGCAAATTTGTAAACAAGGTGTATTTGATTGATTGAGGGATGTTGCGAACACATCAAGTAAAAGGCAGCTTTTGAACAGTTTCAGCTACAACAAAAGGGCAATCAGCTAGAAGACAAAATTACTATAGTGCTACCACAAGAAGACAAAATAGAGAAAAGACAAGGAATGTATTTTTAATTATTGAATATTGTCAGGTAGGTGAAACCCTAGTGTAAAGAAAATCTAAGCCACACAATGCAAATGAATCTTGGTCATTCATTTGGGCTTTGGAAAACTATAAATAGGGGCTTGCTCCTCATTTGTAAATGGTTGGAGAGTTGGTGTAAAGGTATTCTAAAGCAATAGAGAGCTACATTGCATGATTTATGGGTGCTTCTCTTGATTTTGTTCATTATGCACACATGGTTCTACTCCCATGTTAGTTTAGTTGTTAGTTTCTTGAGTGGAAGTGATAATGGTGTTTACTGTTATAGTATTTGATGAATTTCTAGCTCATGCTTTTTGTGGTTTGTTGATGATGAATCACTTTGTAAAGCTAGTCTGAGCTTCTTTACTTCATTGTTGCAACTTACTTCAATTGCATGTTCATTATGTGTGTGTGCAATCTAAAAATCGATAGTCCTTAGAAGATTGCACTGGTTTTGTGTAACTGTAGGTTCCTCTTGGCCAAGCAAAACTCAGTTTATGAAGTTTGTCTACTGTAGCAACCTCCATGATCATTGTTCATTCATAGTTTCAGGTCTAGGAACTTCTTCTCCTCCCTACCCTTTTGACTCTTCTTTTAATAGTGACCTTAGGCAAGGTTCATTGCACATTGTAAAGCCAAATCTAATGATAAAATAGAGTTCTAAACTGTTGTTTTGAACCTACAACAATTGCACATTAATTTCACACTTTAAGAACTCCATCTGCAAACCCAACTTCCCACACTTTGTAACTCATCCATAAGTTTTTCTTGTGATTACAAGAAAATCACATGAAATGATTGAGATATTCCAAGCATGTCACGACCTGACACCTGAGAGACCTTGGGGTGATTTTTAGCAACTTCTTGTTGGAGATTTCCTTTCAAGAGAGGTGATGCACCTATGCATTACCTATGTTGAGAAGTGCATAAAAAAAACATCAACATTAATTAATCCTTATTTTGAGATCTGATCAATATCAATGAAAGCATGTATCAACAACACATCGAAAACACATATAACACCAAGATTTTTTACATGGAAACCCTGTTAGGGGAAAAACCACGGTGGAGGTTAGTCACAAGATTATAACCTATTAAAAGTATAAAGAATGAAATATTTGAATGCACATGCATTCAGGCACACTTCCTAGAGCTCACTACTCAAATACAATAGAAGACACACTATCTTACAAAGAGATTCAGATTACAACCATCTAGATTTTGAACTAAGAAAATAGCATCTACTCATGCCTAATTACAATTCCAGTTAAGCACAATTCTTCACTCTTCTACACACTTCATCACACTCTGCTCTGCCTTTGAATGATATTCTCACATACATACACTAGGCATCCACTGGCACATTACAATTCGAATAATCAATCACTCTTATATATCCACAACAAGAAATTTCATCCCTTCAAGTCGACTTCAATGAAAATAATAAAATCAATATAAACTATTGGCCCAAAACATTAAAAATTAACAATGTGGATAAACCAAAGTCGGCCATAACTTAGTGACGACCCAAAACAACATCTTCAACTCGAAAATACTTCAATTAATTACACCTCGAAGATCCACAACACATTACAACCACCATGTTGGCCAAGAACAAGAAAAAGATGAACACGCAAGAGAAATTCACCAACCACAAGCTCAACGAACAATGAAGACGTGCAACAAAGATAAAGAACAAGATAGAGACATCCAAAAAAACATGAAATAGCAAAGAAGCATCTGTAGCAACTGAACTAACTGAAATAGCATCATCTTCAATTAGGAACACCAAGTGAAGAAACATAAAAAATTGTCATAATGAAAATCTTCATAACTCGATCAAATCTTCACGTATATCTCAGAAACTTGACGTGGATAAACTAGATACACTCAGCAACAAGCCCTTTGGTCCACAACCTTTGCAAATCAACGTACAAAATGTACTGACACACTGAACTTCACTTCACCATTGACAACCTGCAACTTATTTATTACAATTTTATCAATATCCTCGTCATATACAGCTTCAAGTGAACAAATGCTAATAGTGTTGACATCAATGAAAACCACATATCAACAACACAACCACAACATCCAACACTAGAATTGTAAAGGGGGTATGGAAATCATTCTAGTTGCATTTAGATTTTTTTTGAGGTATTTTCTAAAATGATGGATTGAAATGTGATTTTTGAGGGAGGACCATATTTTAACAATCAGGTGGGTTTATTCATCAAACCCTAGCATGTATGGTTTGATCTAGTGCAAGAGCTCATTTCTAAGATTTTATTATATATTTTCCTCCCTTGGTTTCAAATAGAGTTATCGAGACAAGGCATTCTACAATCCATTGCGGTTGTAATGTCTATAAGGCCTCACTAATGTCCAGTCAACTTCGAATTAGACACATAGTTTAGAGGAAGGGTTCCTAACTGAACAATACACTAAACCCTTGCAAGGGCTCCATTAAATTATCAACCAAGGCTTCGTAAGCTTTTGATGATGCTGGCACTATATGTGCATTCACAAACTCTACACAACCTATATCACCAAGTATAGGTGGTTTACAGATGTGCAAGAAAAAAATAAAGATTGGAAAAGGAAAATAAAGCATAAATTGCAAAACAGAGGAAATAACTTAATCTACTATTGATGTTGCGAGTACCTCAGCTTAACACTGTAACTATGAACTACTAAACCTAAACTCTGTAATTTCACTAGAACTTTTGATTCTTACTTCTAACTACTTAACTCACTCCAGAGAACAATTCAATGATGCATGAAACTAAGTATCATTCATGTGCATGTAATGAAGAATCTATTGGAATGAATGCAATAATGTAAACATCTAAATTGACAACAGAAATAAAGGTGCGTGAACAGTATCTTGAGTTACCCAAGTGCTCAAGCTATTGTACCCAGAAGAGAAACCAAATATGTATTACTTAATTCAACTAACCATAACTGTAAACTGGAAAATCTTTATTGCATATAACTGAACTCTACAATCTTATAGGAATCACAGATATCTCATTCATGAACACATAACAAAAAACTAACAAAGATATTGTCTGTGAAACAAAACTATAACTATCAAACCATATCTTCCTGTAAGATGGGGTTAGAAATCAAATAGAATAGGTAAAGTGATAGCTAACACTTCTAAACTATTAACCTCATCCAAACAAGAGAATACAAACAAATGGAGATTTCAAAATGAAAGAAAATAAAATAAAGTACTCCCCATATTGTAGTTGATTCCTTCTCTTGCTCTCCTATTTCTCCCTTTGCAAATATGCCCTCAGATTTGTAGTGTAACTTGTGCAAATACCTGCAAATGATAAGTAGAAAGTTGGAGAAGAATAGCTGTTAAGCTGAAAATGGAGAAGGAAGGTTGATTTTATAGACAAACCTTCAAATGGACGGCTGAGATTAATCCTCTAGAAGGATTCCAAGATCGATGGTCTAGAATTGATGCACCAAGAATATGCTATTCTTGGAGGAATCATGACAGGAAGGCATGCAAAGACATGCAGGCCATGACAGACATGCAGGCTAGGATAGGCATGCAAGGACATGCAGGGACATGCAAGCTATGACAGGAAATGAATGTTATGACAGGGGATTATGACAGGGTATCTTTGACCAAGTGGTGCATAAATAATTTATTTTAAATTATTTATTTGAAAATGTTGAAATGGACAAGTGGAGAAAATAAATAATTTATTCAAATTATTTATTTGAAAATAGAAAAATGGACAAGTGGAAAATAAATAATTTATTCAATTATTTATTTGAAAATAAGAGAGAGGAAATGGACAAATTATGGAAAATAAATTATTTATTTGAAAAAAGTGAAAAGAGGAGCATTTAATTAAATTTGTTTGAATTTAATTTAATTAAATGGAGATAAATTAGACCTTAAATAATTAATTTAGATTAACTATTTAATTAGGAGAGGTGGCATGGGATAGTTAAATGATTTTAATAATTGTTTAACTATGGAAGAATTAAAGGACCATGAATAGATAAATAATTAATGGTAATTATTTAACTATAGATGAAAGATGACAAAATAATTAAATAAATAATAATTTATTTAACTATTGAAGAAGAGGAAGAAATTAGTGACACGATTAGTTTATTTAATCAGTCAGAATAGAATAAATATTAGAAAGTGAATTAATTAAATAATTATTAAAAATTATTTAATTAATAGAGGAATATAATCAAACATAATTGAATAACTAAAATTATTATCGAAGGACGAGGATGAAGAAAAATGACACTCGAAGGCTTCGGACATTTTTATGTGTCTACACTTCCAACTAGATTTTCTCCTCAACCATCGATCCAACTATATAGGTTCGGGAGGAGATTTATTTGAATAAGGAATGAAAACAAAAATTAAATGAAGATGTCCACTCTCCTTCAAAATAGAGAGAGAGATAGAGAGACAAAGTATTTGCAACTAAAACTATAACTAAAAAATATAGAAAAAGACAAATAGGTTTGCAACTCTTCTTTAACAGCATGATAGAGACATGTTATGTGCAAATAGTCATGTCAGTTTCTTGATTACTACAAACTTCTTCTTTCCTCCATCATTTTATTGAATAATCTGATGAATCACAACTGACCACTTCAATGATCACTTCCATCATTTCTACAACTATCACGTTCCCAAAATCCTTGGAATATCCCATGCAATCGGCCTGGAATCATTTGGTTGCAGGTTGAGTTCTCCACTATTGCGGATTGCAATGCTTATGGCTGCAAGGAGTTAGTTTCATCTAAACCATACATGCCATTAAAAAATCAAAAATTAAACATAGATTCACACTAGATTTCATACACATTCACACATTCATCCATGAAAACATCATCATATCACAATCATATTTCCACTTATCAAATTCTGAATTGGATGGCATAAAATATATAAAAGGTTTATAAGTTCAAGAAAGTATGTGAAATAAGCATCTTAAAGTGTTTAAAAGATATGAAAGAAACAAGAGAAAATTAGCTATTAATCAGACTCATCATTCCCCCCAACTGATCCATTGCTTGTCCTCAAGAAACATTTAGGACCAGAGGTTGTACTCAAGATTCATTTCCCTGAAATATATCACCACATCAACTCCCTTAACCTATCTCAAATAGTAGCCCTTTCAACATGAAATCTTTGTCAAGATCAGATCCTTTGTTGCTTGTACTTCATCCTAGCTCCTCCATGTCCAATGTGGCACTAGGCAGAGAATAAGTGGATGAAATATCAATGGAAACCATTTTAGTCCATTGTTCCTAGCAATGTCTATATACTTGTTAGATCTAATACTGGCTATAAAATTATAGAGGGAGTGAGGTTCCTTTTTCTTTAATTCAGGGGTTAATTCCTCCCATCTCTTCTTCATAAATTGTAAGGTGTGATCAATAGGCCTTGTAACTAGTTGCTTTATCATAGTGTAGTCACATTCTCTAACACTCATTATTTTCCTTCCTACACCTTTATAAGTTAGGAGCTCTAACCATTCATTAATAATTGCTTTGGGATCTTTGGATTCTTTCCTCAGCTACAGAGCAACAGATTTCTCCTTTTCAATATATTCCTGCAAGATCTCACCCTTTTTTTCTTCATTCCTGATATAATAGGCCAATGATTTAATTTGTAAGTCCCCAAATAACATTAGAGGATTCCATTCTATTTGATCTGAGAGAACAAGATTATGCAATTAAAACTCACATAATTGATCTTGCATATCCCATGAAGAGTCAGAGAAAGCTTCTAAAAAAAAAAAAAAAAAATATTCATTGCCATTGGAAAATCACTAATTAGTTGGCTAAATTGAAAACATAAGTATTTTTCTTGCAAAAATAGTGCATAAACTCTTGTAGGAGGCATGCACTTTAGAATTTGTGCAGCCTTGTCTGCTACTTCTTCAATCTTCGCCTTCAACCTTTTTATTTCTGCATCTTTTTTCTCAAATGTCCTAGTTTGTTTGGACATCAACTCATCTTTTTCTTTTTCCCATTCCTTCTTCTCAAAGAACTCTTGGGTTATTTTCCACAATTTCACACCTAAGGTCACTACAAATGGTCCAGAGAGAACACAAAGTGGAGGAATTGGACCCTAGCACACTAGTTCCTTGTTTCTTGCTTCTATGATAGCAAGATGTGTCAATTCAGCCAACCTAGACCCATGCTCAAATTTATAAAAAATTTCCTTCAACTCTTCAATTCTTTTGTCCCTCTCACTTTATTTTTTTTTTCTTTTCAATAAACCTTCCAATTGCTTAATCCTCTCCATAGCCTCTTGTAATTCCTTTCCAATATCATTTTTCTCAACAAAAACTTCTTCATCTCTTTCCAAAAACTTATCATTCCTTTCACTTGTATGCTCATTACCCTCTGAGTTAAGGCTCTTTGGGGTTCTTTTTCTTGTTTTCCTTGCAACAAAAGCATTATTCTTGAGTCAAAGGTGCTTGTAAAATGCCCTTGGTTGGGTCGCCCTCATTCTAATTCCACCCTAGGATGTTTTGGTGCCGACCTAATTTGAATTTAATGATGGATGGCCGACTTTGGATATGTTTCAAAGTTGAAGATGGTATAAATACAAGATGATATATTGATGGAAGAAAATTACAAAGAGATAGTGAAAGATTGATGTGAAAGAGATGTGAGACAATGTGTATTTGATGTGAGTTTGGTAGATCAGTCCAAAGTCTAATTATTGAGTTTCTGGATGCAGTGAGTTGAAGGTGTACTCTATCATTCATGCATTTCTGCTAGTGGTTGAGTGAATTGTGGTGGAAATCTCTGTTGTGTTGAGATTGTCTTCTCTTTGTAACATATCTCTTTTATCTTCTTTGTAACTATTTGGCAGTGACCCCTCTGAGTGGTTAACCCTTGTTGGACAGTGAGTCCTTGTTTTGGTAGTGAACCTTTTGTAATCATATTTTATATTCTCTATAGTATGAGCTAATCCTCACCGTGGTTTTTCCCTTATTGGGGTTTCCACATAAATTAGGTGTTATTGTGTATGTGTGATGCTTTTTCAGTTTATGCCTTTGCATTAAATCTTTAATCATTTAGCAGAGTAATGATTTGTGATTGATCTAATATCTGGTGAAAGATTTAAAGGTTAAATTTTGTTACAACCGATTCATCCCCCCTCTCAGTTGTCTTGTTCAACATTGCAGAAGGGTGACACGTGGCACCATTCAAATAGATTTTGTGAGTCCATAGATCTTTCAAGGTGGGTCCCATTTCAAGTCGTTGAATTGTGGAAGGTTGCTACGTGGACTCATAGTTGACATCATGTGGTTTTTGAAGGTGTTATTCTTAGAGGTCCCACACAAATGATGTGTAAAGTGAATATGACTTGGAATCTTCCTATTTCCTAAGAATTTTCAAAGCTTGTTGAGTCTTGGTCTAATATATTCAAACCTAATCAATGAATCTAGATCATTTATTGTGTTCCATATTCTGAGATCAATGACTATAATTTAAAATAGAATGTTTACTTCTAGATCTCGGGAGAGGAAATAAATGTTTCTAACCACCTCTATCAGTAATTTTTCGAGCTCAAGGTAACAAAACGATGTTGATGCTTCAATTGTGGTTGCAGTATATCTTTTTGGGCCATGTCAGACCATATTTTGTAACAAATTTCGTGGAGGTTTTTTCTCTTCAACTACAAATGTCATTTATGTAGAGGTATGACGTTCGTGTAGGAACTTGGGCTACAAAATTGATTACAAGTGCCCTCTAGTTGTAATAAGTAAATGCTTTATGCTCAGGGTTTCTTTGCACATGTCTATGATTTGATCTTGTGAAATATGATTGTATTTCTTCTTTTTTGTGAACCCCAATCAGATTAGGGTTAGGTTTGAAATCATCTAAGTTATTCTTGAACTATAAAGGAAAGTATTGTTCTCATTTCAAAGGTAGTTTTGATGTTTTGGGAGCCTCTAAGCTTCTAATTTTTGGCCAAGGAAGAAAGCTATGTACATAAGGTGTTGAATTCCAAAGGTGAAGGCCTATGTTAATTAGCCATTACATTGGTAGTGCCTCTATATTTTAAAACTATGGATTATATGAATATATACTATTGATGCAATTTTCTTCAACTATGAATGATAATGTTCTTTAAGTTATATAGTCAAGGGTTATATCAACTTTTCAAGTACATTTTTTATCTTGATTTAGTTTAATGGTTAGTTGTTTTTCCAAGGGATAGAGCAAACGACTGTCATAAATTAATGGGAATGTTATTATTTTCTAGGGATTGTTAAGTATGGTTGCATAGTAGACTTGTCCAAGTTGAATTATCATAAGGTGATAGTCTATCAAATGACCATCAAAATATGTTTGGTTATATCCTATATAATGTATAACATATGACTTTGTAGCCCAAGGCAGACACCTATCTTGCATTTTTTCTTCCCCCATCCTTAAAAAAAGTCTTAATTAGAAACTATTTTATGCTTTAGTTTTATGTTTATTTTTTGTTTCAACTTTATGTCTAGATTGAAATGAGAATTAGGGGTGTACCATTCATGAGTGTAGCCATACAAACCCTTTTTTTTTAGTGTGAATTTCATCTATTGGACATTATTTTTCACCTTTGACTAAATACCTACATCCAATGCCATTTAGGGTGACCCTCCTAGGTTTCGTAGAGCTTGAATTGTAGGGGAGAAAAGTGTGAGATAAATCTCCCATTCATTGGACATGGATCTTGGAGTCCTTGAGCATAATATTTGGCTATCCTTTAAAGGATTTCAAGGCATTAGCTAGAAAAAGAACCAATAGAAGTTTCTAAATTTAAAGCTCTTTTGATAGGTTCTTGAAGGTTTAATGAATGAAATTCCTTAATTAGACCCCAAAGAGGTTCAATTAGCCCTTCGATAAAAAAGGAAAATTAATCTTATTTCCATAACATCAAGCACCATTATGAATAAATTTTGGAACTCTTCTACATATTTCTCCATTATTCATTGTTTTAGTTGAGCTAACTCTCTAAAATGGACTTCAAGATCCTTCCTATCAAACTTGTCAATCAACCTTTTGTAGACTTCATCATGTTTCTATTAGACCATAACCTTGGGAAACCAACCCATGGTTCCACCATTCATGAGCTTATCCCTCAAAGTGTAAGATGGAAAATTTAATGACGTCATCCTAAATCATAGGTTTCGGTGATAGGTATGTGTCCAACTTATGCACCTATGCACAAGTAGTACACTTATTAGAACCATCAAAGGTAGATAATGTTAACTTACCAAAATCTTTATGATTAATTTGTATTGGTTGGGGCCTATGTTGAATTCTTGACACATTATATTTCTTCATATTCATTTATTTTTTGAGAGACATTGCTTCTCGAATCTCTACAAGGAGTTTTCTATATTCTTCATCATAAACAATGATATCATCTTGCATTGAACTTTGTGTTTCTTTGATGGAAACTTCTTCTCCCCTTTGAATGAAATTAGGGCATCTAAAGAGGCATATGTATAGACCCACCCTTGGTTCCTTGTGTGTTACCCTTCTACTTATTATTGTTACTATTATTAGCTCCCTAAGAACTTTCCTTACTATTTTGATTGTCAAAATTATTGTGTTTTTGGGTTGTTATGCATCAAATGTAACATTTACTCAATCATATATAAAATAAGGTCAAACTTCCTATCTTATTTGTGTAATCACAATTTTCATTCTTGATAACCATGTTTATTTTTGTTGTCTCAACTTCCAAGGGAGTTTCTATCTTCATATTTAGAAAATTGATGTTGAGTTTTTCTAAGTTCTCTTTGATAATATATATTGGATCTAATACTAAATTACATACAAGAAGACTCATGAGCTAGCAAGATCTAGCTCTGATACCATTTGTAATATCCCTTTTAGATTTTTATTAATTTTCCTAAAATATAATAAATTATATAAATCTACTCAGATTGATATAAGATATGGGTTCTCGTAGAATTATTGATTTTCTCAAAGTCTACATCAATTTAATGCAATTGGATGCCTTTTTTAAATAACTTCAAATATGCCTAAGTTAGGGGTTTTCATCCACCAACTTAGCAAGGAAAATAAAAGGGTTTTCATCCTTCAATTTTTAGGCCTAGAGGGGTTTCATCCTCAAGATTGTAAGATAGTCTACATTCCACAAGAGATAAAACTAAATATAAAATTTCATTTGATATTATTCCTCAATAATCCTTGCTTGAACTATTTTTTATACCCTTCCCCTCAAATGGACACAACTCATCTTGTGTCTTTTATCAACAATTAAATGTATATAATATTAAATATTCCTTAAATAAGCATTTCTCTCTAAATAATCGCACAAAATTGATAGAAACTATTTTCTTTTATGAAATTTAGTGAATTTTTTTATTAATTTATTTTTTCCCTTCATAGAGAAGGTGGAGACATATAGAGAGTAATTTGCAAAGAGAAAATAGTTTATTCTTGATATAAAATTAAGGAGGGGGCATTACAATGGCTCTTATTGGGAAGCCCTTGGGTCCTCCTCGCCACATGCTTGTAAAAAGATAACTAATTTTTCCCATTTATGTGTTGAAATCAACTTGAATAATCCTCTTCCTCAGTATTTGGAGATTATATTGGGTAGTATGGATTAGATTCAACATATAAACTATGAAGCAGATTCCTTTTGTTGTCATTCACGTCACTTATTTGTACATCTTCAAAATAATTTCTCAAAGATAGGTCCTAGATCCCCTCAATCCTCTCTTGAGACATAAACAATCAATTCAAAGGAAAAAGGAAAGGCCCCAATCCAATCAAAAGAGTTAGATGCAAATGGATTGTGAAATCATGTACTAAGGGGAAGACTATAAGTTGTTAACAAAAGGTCATTTCTAAAGGGGTGTCTAAAAACAATTTTTATGCTCTCAAAACTATGAGGAGTTGGAAGCAATAGAGCATAGTACGATTTCATCTAACCAAGATGTGCAGTGTTTGAATTTGGGTACTTTACCTAATCTATCCAATAAAAATATTTCTTTAGAGATGCAAGTGTTACCAAAGCAAGAGGACATCCCTAATTCCAAGCATACTAAGCAAACAAACAAGCAACAAGAGAGTGAAGGGCTACTTGTAGTATGCCCATGTGGCAAAACTTCAAATGCACAATAGTGGGTTACACTTTTTTGTCAAACTTGACATTGAACTAAACTTTTTAAACTAAATCTTCACTTTCGGACAACTATAGCTGCTAAACCATGAGGAATTTGAAGATGATGCAAACTAGTGATTTGTGACATTTTGTCTATAGATTCTAAATGTATATTTTATAAGTTTTTGGAATCCAATTTCATTTTTTTCCATCTCCTTTGATAACTAGCTTTTAACAGTAAACACCATTTTTAAAGAGTGGTGTTTACTGTATAACACAACTTTTTTTCTATAAAGGATATAATTTTATTTTTTTGAATTTAGATTTTTAACTATGATATCTAGCTCCTTCATTTGGTTTCATAGTGTTTTATTGATTTTTTTAATTACATTTTGAAGTCAAACCAATTACAATTTAGACATAGGTTTACTGTATAACACAACTTTTTTTGTATGTATCGAAATTCAATTATTATTTTTGTTGGATCAAGGACATCAATACCAAGAGCACAGATATTTTTCAAAAAAAAAATTGGTAATCTACTATTTTTCCACATGCAGAACAGAGAGCTTGATTTTTGATGAAAAACCTATATTCACAAGAAATGAAAAATAAATATAATAATCAAATTAAATATATTTAAAATTATACTTTTTGGGAAGGTTATAATAAGGACTACATATTTACAAAACATAAGTTTTAAATGAATTAACTTGATCCCCCAAAAGGCAAATCAAAAGTGGTTTTTAATCAACATTCTGATAGGTGTAGAGGAGACTCCATTATAGGTATGGTTTAAAACTAGCAAGGTTTTATCCAAGGGAGTTTGATCTAAGGGGATTTGATCAAACCCTCTTCAATTAAAATCCTTTAAATGGAACCTTTCAAGGCTTAAATCGTTATATTTTCTAAGAATATGTGATTTCAACAAAAATTAGAATGTCCCAGAAAGTGTAACCCATTATTGTGGCTAGATCAACATCAACATCAAAGCTAATGCAATGCTAGATCCTCTACAAGAATCTAATGCAAAGTAATATGGTAAAAGGAAGGTTTCCCATTTATTAGGTCTTCATTAACATAACATTAAGAAAGGGGGTACTAACAAGATTTCAAAGGCTAGAAGGAAAATATATCAAAAAAAGGTGAAGTTGATAAGGGAATCATTAATGGAATTGGTGTCATTGGGACATTAAATACTCACTTTTACATCCCTCAAAAATGATTATGATCTCTTGGAATACTAGGGGATAGAGTAATACCCCTCATTAAAATGATAATTGGGATCTTATTTGAGAACATGGGTCAAATATTGTCTTTATTCGAGAGATAAATATTTTATTAGACGATATGGTTAGCAGCTCTTCCAAGATTTGGAGAGGGAGCCAGTATTAGTGTATTAGTGCCCAAGGTACTAATTATGTGGTGGCTTGTTTATGAGACCCTCTTAAGCTCACCTCTTATTGGTGGAATTGGAAAGTAAAAAATTTATTTCAATGGTGGCTTCATGCTTTGATTTAGAAGAGACTATTCTACTCATAAATGCTTATGTGCCTAGTGATTTTGTTAGGAAAAAGAAGGTATCTGAACTTTTGATTATTCTTAGCAAGTTTAATTTTTTAGTTGCCTATTTTATTAAGTTTTATTATTTGTGGGCTTTATTTGATGAAGATAACTCAAGAAAGAGTCGAAAGTGGAAATTTTTTATTATAGGTGGAGTTGAGCATGAAGGCAATTTCTATTTATGTTGAATTTGCATGGAATGTGAACTTTTTGGAGGTGCAATTATATTTGGCAAGTGTATTTTTTACATGTGCAGGTTTAGTGACAATTAGCAGTTGCAATATTGCATGTGTTGAAAATTGGAAACTTATTGTTATGCATGTGTAGTATTTTTGGCACTTTCCATGTGCATCTTCAACCTTTAGCATTCAATTTTGGAAATGTCTAATTAATGAATTGTAAGCTCCTATATATTGAGCAATTGTGCTTTCGAGTTATAGATTATTGTTTTGTTGAAGTAACGTTATGCTATCAAAATTACTCCATAATTGAGAAGTGTGAAGACTCCTAAAAGAACATAGCTCTGCAATTATATTGTAATTTGTTTTGTCATTGCTAAATAATATAATTGAGTTGTGTTTTGGAGTGTGGGGTTTTTATCTTGAAAGTTTCCCCACATAAATTGTGTTATGTTTTTCATTGTTTAATCTATTTTTTATATGTATGTTCATCTAATGCTATAACAATTTAAAGGTGTTTAAGAAATTTTTATAACTCTTTCCTACTTATATTGGTGTAGGAAGCATCTACCATGTAGTTAGCTTCCTTTCAGATTTTACAAGGCCATTATCTCATCCCTTATTAGATCTATTTGTTCTTCGATTCATTTTCTCCCCTAGATTCTAGTAGGAGATTTCAATTGCGTGAGTATTTTGGATGAAAACCTTGGGGTTATTGGCTATCTTAGCTCATCTTTGTGTTGTTGAGAGATAATATGTATTTTATTAACTTGGTGGATGTGAAGCCAAGTAATGATATTGTAGATGCTAAAACTATAACACACATTAGCATGGTTAGTCATTTAAAGCAAAGCAAACATGACATCTCTATGGGATACTCCAACATACTTCATAATGCAAACAA